>VYZR01037301.1:0-11083 GCA_013400675.1 Oxylabes madagascariensis
AAAAAATCTCAGCCTTGCTCTTTCTGTGATTATTTTGCAAACACTTTCTGCTGTAATAGTACATGTTGGTGGCTGGACCCTCCTCTTTTATGAGCTGCTCCCAGAGTAAGCAGCAGCCCTTGTCCCGAAGACATCATGCTTCCTATGGTCAGCTGTAGCAGGTGCCATAAGCTGTCAAGATAGACATAAGGCCAGGACTAGTTGCTTAAGCAACCAGCAAAAGGGAGTCCTGCGAAGGGATTTGAGGGAAAGCTGGAAGGTGTCCCTGTTGAACTTCATAGCAAACAGTAGGAAAACGACAATAACAGTATTCAAAAAGAGCCTCCTGAAGTGCAGGATGAGACCTAGGCTGCACATTCATAGAATTTTGACTACCAAGATGTGAAATGGGACTTTGAGTGCTGGCTGTGCCTGCTCAGGCCCTGGGCTGTGGCTGTGCTCCCTATCTCCTCCTGCGAAGCAGAAGCCCAGCTGGGAGCCAGCCCTTTGGTAATGGCCTGCGAATTTCCCTGGACTCTGTTAATTACCGCCTGGCTGCTAGTTACAACTCCAAGTCAATTGCTGGGAGTGTTGGGGCCCCCAAAACAACCCCTTGAAATCAGTTGTTGGCCCAATTAACAACCAGTTTGGCTTTGGTTCAGGCTGTTAACCATCAAACAGCTAACTGCTGGTAATGATTGATTTCTCAGCAGTTGGGACTGCAGTGGAGGAGCCAACCTGTGTCACAAAATGCCATTAAAACCAAAATTTTGTGAATGCTTCTGGCTCAGGCAAGCATTTGAGTTGCCCCATACCAGTAGAGCAGGCAAGGGGATGACCAGAATTTTTATCCATTTTGTTTTAAGTAGGGGTCATTGGCGTGTGTTGGGATGAACTGGCAGCCACCAGAAGAGTGCTGCCACCACACAGAGCTCCAGGAAGGTAGCCACCACTCTTTGTAGGGCAGCCATTGATACTCATGAGGCACCACGGCATTCAAGGCCCCCATGGATGGGAACTGCTCATTGCCCAGCTCTCTTCCACAGTTACTGCTCCAGCCAGCAAACCTGCACAGATTAATGTATCTAGTTTGGATGTTCAGGTGTTTCCACAAACTATCATTTTCATTGCACCACCCGCCAGGCGCCTGTACAGGGACAGCAGCTCCTATCAGCATATGCAAACCTTGGATGTCTCCATAGCAGCCTGGGATGCTGTACTTGCTGGAAGGCAAGGTAGACTCCTCTGCAGGTGTGAGTATCTCTACAAAAAATATAAAATACTCTTTGGGTCCCGGGGTTCAGGCAGGGTTAAGGCTGCTGATCAGGTCTTCATCCATTTCCCTCCACAGTTTCAGGTCCTGGTTCTCCACTGTGCCCTGACAGGGTGGTTCAAACATATTGTTGGTGTTACATCAAGAGCTTTTCCCCCAGGGGTATTTTCCCCCTGATCAAAGAGTCTGTTTCAAGCTGCAGCATGTTTGGGGAGGAGGAAGCCAGCCACCTGTTTAGGAAAGACTTTGAAAATGCAGAGGATGTGCAGCACAGGTTGACTTTGTGAAATGTAAGCTCCAACCGTGCATGGTGAGGAGTGAGACCTTGATGAACAACACTATGGTGGCTGTGCTTTTGCGGGTACTCAGGGGCCTGTGGTCCTGCCAGGGCCTCAGCTCTGAAGCCTGAGCTCAGTTTCTGAAGCTGGGACCTGGTGCCTTTCAGGAGGACGTGCTCCTGAGACCCATGAGGATGTTTCAAAGATCTTCCTGCAGGGTTCCTCTAAGTGCAGATCTGGTTCTCCCTGGAGTCATGCTTTTCCTGTTCTTTCACTGCAAGTATGACCATCCCAGATTCCCACCAGTACATACCCCAGCATGGTGCGTGTTTTCTGTAATCAGCCACATTAGATCCTTGAGCAAACAGGACAAAGTTGCTCATTTCATCAGATACCTACTAAAAGAAGCTGTGTGCTCCCCCATATTGAGATTACCTTGTCACCCATATTGGGGAGGCTGGGCTGCAACTGAAACTCCCCCCATGCCAGGCAGTACATGTGCAATGAGCCTCTGCATCTGGGAGATCAGTCTGTACAAGAAGAAACTGGTTCTTACAAAAGTAAAAATGAGGAGTTTGGGGTAAGCAGACAACCCAGTTTTCTCCCTCATTGGGTCTGTGAGCAAATGTTTTACTTGCAGCTTATGCATTTGACTGGGCTGTATTACAGCAGTCCCAGTCTGTGCATCTTCTGGGTGTCCCGTTCCCCCTGAGCTGTTGCTGAACACATCCTTCCAGGTGGTGCTGATGGGTGCCTCTTGCCAGCTGGAGCTGGGTGAGCTCTGCCTGCTCAGAATTTTGAGAGAAGGTCAGCTATAAACAGAAATGATTGGTTTTGCTGGGGGCTCTTTTTAGACATCAAAAATGCTCCATCATCACCAGGCTGGCTTAGCTTTCAGCAGCCAATGCAAACAGAGCCAAACCCTCAGCAGAGAATTTAGCAAGAGAAGCGGCACAGACTTTCCAGAGTTATTCTGCCAAAGTATCACATCCTCATTCCCCCTTCTACTTCGTGCCACAGCAGTTGATACTGTTCTGGGCTCTGCACACACACAGGGTGAATGCAGAGGAGCTCCCAGCCAGAGCTGAAACTAAGTGGCAGAGCCCTACTTTATAGAAGGTGTGGGGGAAATCAGTGCACAGAAAGATTAAGACCTGAAAGAAATTCTGGCAGAGCTGCAAATCAGCTGAATCAATCTGTAAGAGGCCAAGAAAAGGTATGGCAGTGGTCCAGTGGGAGAAGCAATGCATATATGCAATAATCTGAGTTATAAATGAGGTATAAAACCACAAACCTGATCTTTTTCTAAACCTCATGTCCGATTCCTCAGCTTTGACTGAAGATTGGACTCTATCCTGAGTGCTGACTGGATTTCTACATCAGCAGATTTCAAGGTCGTGGGGAGTATTCCATGTTTGTCCCAGTCTTCTGCTATACTCAGATGAGAGAAATCTGCTCAGTGCCTTCTGACTGAAAGTCACAGTTCTTACTTAAGGAGCAGGAAGAAAGGATACTCTGCAGGGACCCCATATTTCAATATTCTTTGGCATTTTTGGCCTAAAACGCCTAACTTCAATTCATAGCACTTGATATTTCCCTCTTCCAGCTTTCAGTGTCATCCCACCTGACTAAGTTTCTCTAGGCAGAGCAAGCAGGTTTTCCAGGTGTCTTCAAGCTCTTGTAGGGATTTTTTAAGCTGATTCCCATCTGTCAATAACTCTTATGAAGTGCAGCCAAGTGTCTTGGCCTCAGCACCTGGTGATACAGTCTGGTGTTGGCTTGGTTGTGTCCAGGACCTTGAGAGGAGAAAAGATGCAGCGACCACCCACTGGGGTGATGTCTCTCTGTTCAGAGCTGGTGTTTTCCAAGAAGTTCTTGCAGGGAGTTGTGGAGCAATTGAAACCAACCATGGAGCTGTAATCCTCATTCAGATGGGACCACTATAACTCCAGTCTGTTTTGAAGAAGAGAGACATGGATAGTCCTCACAGGAGGTGCAGGTAAGGCAGTTACAGGCTCCTGAGACATATTCAGCTACAATGGCCACAGCACATATCTAAGGCAAAGGCAGCATTTATTTTATAATGAAATCTGAAATGCCAGGTCTTGTGCTTCCCAGGAGGACTCTATTTCCTGTCATCTAAATATTGACGTTTGATCTATTTTTGCTCTCAGTTGTGATGAGTAAAGCCACAGTCTTTCCTCCAATTTCACTAGAACCACTGTGAATAAGTTCACATGTGAGCAGAAGGTGGTTTGACCTAATTATCCTCCATGCCCATGCCTGAAATTCTCTCACACTAAGCCGGCACAGCGACAGCAGTGAGAGCACAAGTTTTCATATACCCAAAGGTTTTGGCAGAATCTGTGTTTCAGGAGCTGGTCACTGACCCCAGAGGCTGTCCCACGGCACTTTTGAGGAGTGACCGAGATGTAGAGGGGCACAATAGGGCAGGAAGTGCTGTGGAAACTGCAAATTCCCAAGGCTGTGTCTGTGGCTTGTAGCAGTATGTGCAGCACCTGCTGCTCTGACCCAAATCCCACTACTATCACAAGCTGGATAATTATAAGAAAAGCTCTTTCTTACTAATTGCTGCTGGCTGGTAAAGGGGCATCCCCAGCCCCTAAAGGACTTGTGGGATCAAGAGCGGAGAGCGGTGGTTGCTGACATGTGCTGAGCCCTTGCAGCCTCCATTGTGGAGCCTGAAGGTGTCTGCACTTCACTCCCTCTCAGAGCGATCACTGCGAGGAGCTGAGAGTTTCACCACCTCCCCCTGCAGAGCCCTGGGTTTGCTGTGCACTTGACACCGGTGCTGGGGGATGATTTGCGCTTGACGACTGCCCCCACCACAGCAGCCTCCTGTCCTTCAGCAGTGCTCCCCTCCAACCTCCTTGTACGAGTTTTGGCCTCATTTTTCACATGGCATTCCCAGAATGAGGCTGAACTCCAGGGTGGTGCAGTGTGATGTGGAGGTGGCACCCCCAGGGGCCGTGTTGCCAGCTGGTGAATGTAACAGGCCACTATGGTCCCAGACACTCCAGTCACCAGCTGGGGCTTCCCGAATCAAATCTGGGGCTCCCTGGGGGGAGCCAGTTTCCCTATAGCATCAGTAAGGATGAAAAACTTCCCTACAGGTAAGAGAAAATTACAGTTGAGATTTTTGTCCTGTTGGTGATACTCTGTGAGCTAGGATTTCAGACAAATCCTCATCACTGTGACATGGATCACATTACATGTGGTGCGGATGGGGCATTTCTTTTGTGTATTTGCTACGTAAGGTGTGGAAATCTGTACTGCTAATGTGAGCAAAGGGACGAACAGAAAGGGGACAGAGCAGACAGGAGTGTGGACAAGTTCTACATGGAAAAGCAGAAGCAACCACAGCGGCCAGTGGAAGGGCAAGGAGGGGCTTTGGGTCCCATGCTATGCTCCCTAAAGTACATTTCCTGGGAATGAATATCTGTTGGAAGGAGAAGGAAGCTGGAGCTAGTCAGTGAAGCACATAGGCTTTTAGTCCTCTTGTCACTCAAGAGATGACAAATGTGGAGTCTCTGCTATTGAGACCGAGTGAACCCCTAACAGGCTGCTTCAAGGGACTGTCACTTAGAGAAATGGCAGTGTGACACAGACAGCTATTTCATGGCTACTTTACGAGGCAGCACCCACTGCTCACTGTTCCTCTGCTGCCTGCTCCACCCCAGAGCCAGGTTCACCCTGTGGCGTGGCAAGCTGGGATGCCCTGGCCATAACCAGTCCTGATGAATGGTCCAGAGGAGTTGCGCTGAGTTCCTGGGGGAGATGTTGGACAACTGAGATCATACTCTGGTCTGTGTCTGGGCAGCATCACAGGCACTGTGCACTGGTGGTACTTATGGACCTAGCCTTTCCCATCAGTGCAGGAAAGCTCTGAGTGTGCCAACTTGCAGGATTTTATGCATAGGATGGATAATGCTGCCCCTGCTGTTGTCTGGAGCAGCTTTGGAGCTGTTACTTGAAGCTGGCTGTGTGGGAAGCAGTCATAATACAAAAAGTCATAAAGATAAAGGTAGAGTGGGTGCCAGTGGGGCATGTAGAGCTCAGGATGGGGAGGGAGAGAGTCATCAACATAGCACAGAATCCTCATCCCCAGAAACCTTCTGTGTTGCTTCTTGCTCTGCTTTAAACCTCTGGAGAACCTATGGAGGTAGGAACTCTGAAGGTGTTTGTATATTATTTCAGGAACATACATTGTGGGGAAGAAAATCTTTCCCTACCAAAGCAGTGAATCCATGACTCTGCCAACAGCCTACACAGAGAAGGCTCAGCCCTAGATAAGACCCAAGGCAGCAGGTGAACATCAGGATGCTGCAGGACCATAACTTAGGACTTGGCTGCAAGCTGAGTGCACCATTTACTGGTGGGAGCTGTCATGGAAGGCAACAGGTCTCTGGAGTTATTTGCCTGTATTGAGCTGCTAGGAAATGTCTGACCTTCCTTGAAACCAGAGTATGCAGAGCAGCCTGCTTACCCTCAGCAGTGATCTCTGGGCAGGAAGCTCAGACGTGAGCGATGAAGGCAGCAGCTTTGCTGAGGAAATGCATTTAATTTGATCTACACTGCAGTTTTTATTGGAAAAAATGTTGATGCAGTAACATTCTGCAGAGTAACTAGGGGTGGATTCAAGGTCATAAAGATAATGTAGCATGCTGAATCACAAGTGGCAGATGGGAAGAGTTCAAGACACAGTGGAAAAATCTCCCTGAAGTGTCTCCTCTGCAGCTTTATCTGTTCTACTCAAGAACTGGGTATGCTTCTCCTTCCTAGGAGGTTTCACGCTTGCCTGGACAATTCTACACACTGGGAATGGCTGGGCTAGTAGGGCTGCACCTGAATCTTTCCTCTATGCTTTAAATTACAGGGTGACCACTTAGCATGGTGCAGGTGGAGCAGGGAAGTGACTGGGATGCAGAGATGGCTGGGCAAACACAGCCTCCAAGAAGCAGTTTCCTGTGCATGCAGATGGGTCTTGCAGCAGAGCAAGCTCTTGGGAGAGGACAGGAGCAGGTTTCCCCAGTCTGCTGCAACTTTTGCAGTTATCTGAGGTGATGGGAAGTCTTCTGTGGAAGACAGCAGGTCTGTGACTGAAGCATTTTAAAAGACTGTTCCCAAAATTCAGCACTGTGCACTGGGAGTACATGAGTCTCGATGGACAGTGGAGAGCCTCACTGGTTTCAGCTCATGATATGGAACAACTGGCCAACCACCTGAGCTCCTCCTGCCCCCTGTGTAAAACAGAGCCGGTGCCAAATCACTCCACAGGTCACTGGAAGTTTAATGCAAGTTTCCCAAAAGTTTTGGAGCATGCAGCAAAGGATGTTGCAGTGCAAAGCATTGCTGCTTATTCCACCGTTATCACCCAGTGGAGAAAAATGCAGAGTTCATTGTGACATCCACCGAAATGGGAAAAAAAAAAAGCCAACTGCCCAGCAGTGAAATCACCCTGTCCTGCAAGACAGACAGACAGACAGACATCCCCCTCCTCGCCCCCCCAGCCCCCTCCCGTATTTTGTGCTCTGTCCCAGCAGAGGGAGCCCGAGTTTATTAACAAATCCCGATCCCCGGAGATAGCTGCTATCAAGGTGGTACCAAACCCCGGGCAGGATTATTCTGGCTGCTGAAGGAAGGCAGCAGAAGGAGTAGGGGTCTAATAGTGATATTAAAAGCAGGGCTATGCTTCAACCAGGCAAGCAAGCGAATGGTGAGCCAAGAGGCCCTGCAAGGAGCTCTGCTCCTCGGACATGGCAAGCATGTCAAGAGATGGATGGCCTGCAGCAGCCAGCAGACATGCTCCTTGCATGGGAAAAACATTTTGCATTAACAGATGCAGCAGATCCACACTATGGTGGATGAACTGAGTTTAATTTACTTCAGAGGCTACTTCAAGGCAGTCAGTAACCTGTATACCTGCACTTGTACTGTGCTGTCCAGTTTTAATCCTGTCATCTGGACAGTTCTCCGAACAGTGTTCAAAGCTATTGATCACTGTGGTGCCAAATCCACAGCTGTTCAGCACCTTGTGCCTGAGTCTGATCCCATTCGGGCAATGCTGTATGACCCTTCAAGCACAGGACAGTGTCCCTGAGGCAGCTAGCACGAGCCCTTGCACTGGTTTCCCTTGGCTTTGAAGGCTCTATGTTCGTGCACAGAGAATTTAGTTGAAGGAAGCAGGAACAGTTTTAGTGAAGTGCCTTCTCAGACCTCATGAGTATGCCCTAAGTTTTCTCTGCTGATAATGTGAGATGAAATTGTTCCCAGGGAGACAGACGATTCCTGGACGTGTGGTCTTTTTTACAGCCAGCAGTTGCACTGATACCATGGATGCATACATGGGTACAAGATTATCTAAGAGAAAAAAGGTTGTGTGATTGGAGTGCGGGAGGGTCACAGATAATTTTAGACCAAATCTGAAAACCATTAATATCAATGCAAAGCCCCTCATTAGCCTGAACAAGCACAGAGATTCTTGTTTTAGAAGCTGAATGACAAACTGTGACATTTTAGGATGCAGGGATGGGGAGGCAAATGACTCAGGCTGCACTTTACAGAAAGCAGCAGGCAGATATTTTCCGAGGCAACTTTTAAAAGGAAGGTTAAATTTCTCTAAGATAAGGAGAGCTCCAGCTCGCTGGAATGCATCGCGACCCCCCCTCCCCACCTCATCCTATGATAACAGCTGTTGGGTTGGAAACCTAATGCTGATGAAAGAGTTAAAGGCTGGTTGATGGGCAATATCGGTGACACACCTCTGAATTGAGCATACTCCTGGAGTGAGACTGCGGACTGGTGTTACTCAATGAATAGAGGCCACTCCAAGGGAGTTTTTCCTTGAATAGAATGGGGTCAGGGAGCCGCTTTGGGGAACAATGGTTGCCACCGGCTAGCTGAATTTCTTACAATCACACACCATACCCCCTGATCAAATAGCTCCTTTGTCAGTCTGATATAAAAACATGTCATACAATGATGATCTGGAAGAATGACAAGAGCTGGCCTTTCAAAGAGATCAGAAGGGCTTGTTTTGCACAAAAAGAGCCCCCATCAGAGTCAAGATAGAAAAAAATTGAGAATAAAAGGGGGTGAATGGAAACAAACAGCAATAACAACAACAACAGAAAAGAGGGCAAGTTGGAAACTTAGGTCTGGCTTGTTTCACAGCATCCCATATCCACAGCAGTGCAGCACGCTCGAGTTGAAACTCTTTCAGTATGGACGTAGATGTCAGATTGCGCTGCCATTGGGTTTCCATTGTCATTCTGCACTGGGACAGAAGAAATTGCTGGATGGGAAAAGGTCACTTGGCCCAACGAATCATCTCCCTGCCCCCCCGAAAATGTCTCAACACCATCTCTCTCCTTTCTCACTGTAGTTCACTCCTCTGCCTTTTAATACAATGTTCATCTGCTGTCTTTATCCTCCTGTACAAAGTTCAGATTGCTCAGAAGGCTATTCTTGTCCATCTGTTCATGTGAGCTGGAAAATGTCTTTATTCTTCTGTACTACCTTGTTAACTTTAAATTTTTTTTTTTCTTGAAGTGTGTACCCTCTTTTCAACCCTCTTCCCAGGATTTTCAGGGACATAATTGAGATTCTGGATGGAGAGAAAGATTTTTCCCCAAAGAATGTTTTAAGATGTGCAGGGAAGTGGATCCCTCTCTGCTACTTGTAAGGGAGCTGCATTCCGACAGTATCTGTCACAGGAGTCCCAAGAGATGGCATTTACAATCATTACAATTGTTTGCAAGCCAGAAAAGCTCAGCAGACCTGGAAGTGGGCAACTAAAGCTGTGAGGCAATTTCAGCACCTAAAAGTGTTTGAAAAATTTATATGTAGATTCTAATCTGGTATGATACAAAATAAGAAGTCAGAACAGTCAGAAGAAATCATAGCATGGAAAAGACTGAGCTCTTGGGAAACTGCTCCTGAAAATACACTCACAATAATAACACACCAAAGCTTTGCCCCATGTTTAAGTTCTCTTTATTTATTTTTTTAACCACAGCATTTTCTCTAATGAGAAACAAAACCCAAAACCCATTGATAATGCTTCCAGGAGTTTGTATGCTTAAGCACAGTAACTGGGAGGTACCTTGCAGAAAGGATAAATTCATGCACCTTTTTTTATCTCCAAGACAAATACCTACGATCACCTAGGATTTCTTCATTGTACAGTGTTGCCCCTTTCTGCAGTTTTGTACAGAATCAGTTATACTCCTATGCATGTTACTCAGCATATGTTCATTTTTAAGAAAAATAGGTAAGCTCTATTTACAGAATACATTGTTTATTAAATACAGAGAATATTTATAAACACACACACAACACTGACATGTGTAAACCAAACAGAATTGATGCTGACCTGGATGGCTAAGCTCTTAAATTCCTTTGCCTAAAAGTCTGTATAGCATAAAATTAGGGTCATAATTAATCACCTCTTCTCCTGAATAAAGGTCTGAAAAGCTGGCTGAAAATAATTAGGCCACATTCTAGGTGCAGACAAAATTAGGATACAGGTTACAAATTCTGGGTAGGTTAAGTTTCAAGACTGTTACTACCAGTGGGTCTGAGGTAGCAGAGGAAATATAGGACACACAATGCTGTTTGGGAATTAATTTGGAATTGTAATATTAAAATTTGCAACACAGCAAAACAGTGCAGAAGGTAGGTGAGATATAGCACATGTAGTGTTAGCAGTCAGAAACTAGACACTGGAAAAAGTATTTAAGCACCTAAATAAAGTGTTTTCAGTGGTCTTGAGTACCCAATAGTTGTGCTTGATTTTCAGAGCTAGTGACAGACAGACAAACGACTTTGAGTTTGTCAGTCTGAAAGGCAGGTTTAGTGCTTGTATTTATGGTTGGTCCAGCCTCCAGCTGGAAGCCACAGGTAGCAAAGGTGACAATTCAGTTCTCAAATAGGATGTACCTGCCCCGGGACCAGCTGTTGACACGAACTGAACTGAACACCTGGTAAGTGGTGAACAGATTTCTGCAGTACTGGTTTTGATCTAGCTGCCATTAAAGCATACCAAGACCTCATCATTTTGTGATCAAGTGGGGCTACATGAGAAGAAACCCTTCACATGCCATTACCTGCTGGCTGGACTTTACAAGTCCAGTTTGGCTGGGAGAGTGTTATGCATACCCTAAAGGACCGGGGCTCTGGTCCACTGGGTGTGATATCCACTTGGTGATAATCTGCAACTTCACAGCACCTTTATTTTTCTTACTTAAACTATTTTGAAATCGTGTTGTTTGGCTTTCACTGGACATTTGTTTTGTGGTTACTCTTGGCTGCTGGGTTTTCTTTATTATGGAAGTTCTGGGTAGGTGGATAATTTTTGTGTTTTCTTTAGGTGACACCCTGTTTCACTATATAGCAGCAAAATTCTGTTAAACACAGTGAAAATTCTTGTTTGCAGCATCCTCACATCTGGTCCTGAGACCCTGGACAACTCTGGGAAAGAAAAAAATATGTTAAGGGAGCACTCACTGTGGAATAAACTGTTCCAAAGATT
>VYZR01037321.1:0-12617 GCA_013400675.1 Oxylabes madagascariensis
GTCTTTTCTAACCAAGACAATAACACATCAGAGAAAGTCAGACACCAATATAAACAGGGCTTCTTCAACACCGAGACACTGCAAAATTTTCAATATATGGACAGCAATGAAAGGAATCAAGGATGACTTGAGAAGGCCTGTCAATTAAAATTAGTAAATTCGAAATTGATTATTGTACTGGTTTGAAAGCAAAACCAGTGAGAGACTCTAAATCAAAAATGCAAAAAAAAAAAAAAAAAAAGTAAAATAAAATAAAATAAATGCAGTAGTACAAAAGACCACAGACAGAGTCCGAATACAACTTGACATCCTGTTGGTTAGGGTGGTGGTAGCAGTCCAGATGAAGTGGTCTTCTTGAAGCAGTGATCTCGTATAAAGGTCTGGTAGCTCTCGTCCTCTGGGAGCCAGTGGGTAAGGCCCAGTGCTGTCCCAAATCCCAGATTATATCCAGGTGGGAATGCTTGGCTCCTCCCCATGGGCGGAGCATCTCACAATGGAATGATGTAATTTTATGAGTCATACAATGGGTTCTTGATTGCCTATGAAAGAGAGAGCTCCTGGAGTACCTGTGAGTCATGTGGCAAGGCCTTGAGGGCCCATTAACAGAAAATAGTCCAGAGGGAGGGGCAAGGGAAACACTGCCCCACCCAGTTTCAACAGCTCATGAAGATGATGATAGAATACATACTTTGGGCACATCTTACATTGTAACCTAGGACAGTCATTAGAAGTTCAGTGTATTCTAAGATAAAGGAAATTCCCAATGCAGGGCTATTACCCTTGCTCTGTGAAATAGATTTAGGTTCTACTGTATCACAGGTGGTGTTACACTAATGTTTTAAGCCTTTATTTGCAAATTAAAACCACTACATGGGAACCACTTATAACTCAATGCACTTTGAGGCTTGAAATGGCAAATCACCAGAATTAGGGCTTTTCAGCAGAGCTGACTCCCCCAGACATCCATCATCAAAGATCTCTGAATAAAATGCTGGTCACTTGAATATATAAAATTCGTTATGATGCAAATATTTGAGAGCTGGGCACTTGAAGGTGGTGAGGACAATGAAGAGCCACCTAAGAGCTAGGCTCCTGGCTGTAACATGCATTTTGTGATGCAGAATGCAACAGAAAATTTCTATATGAATAACGCCAATTACCACTGTAGTTTTGGATGAGTGTGGTAACCTGTCAGCAACCTCTGTGCACATCTCCAAGCTCCAGAAGCTAGAGGGGGTCATGCACCTTAACTAGGCAATGTGATCCACAGCTAGGAATATAGTCCCACCTTCTCCACACAATCACACTGGTATATGAGGGACTTCATTCCCATCATGCTATTAACCACGTATTTAGAGTAAAAGCAACCACATCCTGTAGCCTGACTGGCCTCTCTCTGAAACTCTACTCCATGGTCCTGGCCCAACAGAAGTGTTAGAAGCAGTTTTGTGCTCGGGCTATGCTCATACTGGCTCTTGAGAAATATTAATCTTCACAGGCTGCAGTGATTGATGCTAAGCTTTGAGAAGGCTTTTGAGGAAATGCAAATGACTCAGAAATGAATGTTGATCACTCACTGGGTGTCACCTGGGCCCTCTCTAATGCTAGTAGAGACATTTTGCTGCCAGAGGTACTATATTTTCATTTAGAGGTAAACTCAAAGGCTGGGTCATTAGTGATGCCACAATATCTTCCCTGCGAGTTTGAATGCAATCCTCAATGTTCCTCTAAATTTCACCTAGTAAGAGTGGCATTCTGCTGACTTGGCATTTGTTCTGTAATCCAGCTAGAACAGCTGCTTTTCATTTTCCTGTCTCTGACTTTCCCATACAGTTTTATTGTCTGCGGTTATACAACTTAGTTCTGAAGTGAAGCCAGCTGTATTTCAGCTAGATGAATGATCCCTATATAATATGCATATATATATATATGTATATATATATGGCTGCAAAGCACTTTGGATAAAAGATGGTAAAAATCATAAGTTATTACTTTGCCTTTTCCTGGATTTTGCTTTGTCACGTTATTTAGTAGCTTTGCTGAGGTTCCGTCTCAATGCATTGCTGAATGAAGTGTTCTGAACAGTTTTGGGACTGCTGGTGTGTTTTATTAATTGCCTTTTACAGGTTGTTTTTCCATCTGTTTTTAAACTCATTTCATAGGCATAATGAAAAACAAAAGTTTTAAGCTAAAGTTTTAGCCAACAAGGCAGGGAGGGAAAGAAAGCTTAGCAAAATATTTGGCCAATCTTAAGCTCTGTGTTGGGGATGATGTCATAGCAGAGACTTCTCACAGTGTGGGTTTAGGGTACAGGAATAATAATAACTGAGGAGGAGCACAATGCACGGTGTTCCAGGAAGGACAGATTAAGCCAGTAACCCATCTGGGTCTCGGACAACTTCTCAGAACTGAGATTTGTTCTGACAGCAGTGTTTTGAAAATGTTTAGGACCCTTGCCATCACGTTTCTTTTAAGTCTGATTGCCTTATGTGATACATTCTCAGCTGCTGTAAATTGCTCCCCCTTCATCACTCCAGTGATATCTCGTTGGTGTACGTCAGCAGAGGATTAGCCTTCTACTTCCAGACATGTTGCCTTGAGCTGGGTTGGGATCTCACCACAAGTCATTATGAGCCTGATGAGAGTGTGCTGAAGGGAAGACATAGGCTTATGGTAGACTGTGGTAAGGACTGACCCAGTAAGTGGAACTCATTTATTTTGGATTTATTATAGTTTCTCTGAATGATTTTGTCTCAGGATACATTATCTTCTGATTTCAGATTTTTTTTTTCCCTGAAAATCTTGTAGCTGCTGAGACCTCTGTGCCACCCTTTGTAAGGACTGGGATTATATTGATTCTGATGTACTGGCCAGAACCATTGTAAGAAATTGCACTCATCCTTCCGAAACTCCCTATGTAGCTATTTAATACTCATCTCTGCTGCTTGTCATAAGGTTACTGTGCAATACTTACCTGCTGCAGTGTTTTATCATAACTCATATATAAGACTTTCTTTGTGAAAGACCTTTTGAAATGTCCTTTGGTATCCATTAGTGTGAAATGTGCCATAGAAATGTAAATCATGTCACTGGCTGCCAAGGAGCACCTGGCCTCCAAAGAGTGTCCTACTGCATTACTGAGCAGAGGGGAGAGAAGGCCAGCAGGACAAGGCAAATGAGAAACTGAATTTTTCTTTTCATTTAGAGGACTCTTACTGGCATAATGGCATTCAATGCACCTCTGGGACTGGAGAATCTGAAAGCAAGGGCCATAGTGCTGCTCAGCCAGTGGACTTGGAGAATGTACTGTTGCCCTTGCTCCTGTGACATGGCACAGGCAGCTCTCTATCACATGGTGGACAGCCTGTTCTCCCTGTGGATAATGATTCCCACAAGAACAGAAGTGTTTCACTCTCTTGACTTAGAGGCATTGTCTTACAGTTTTAGGATCTGGATTGAAAAGGCTTCCCTTCACCTGTAGTACCAGGGAGTGCTGAGGCTCCCAAACTGGCTTGGTAGGAGTGGGCTCAGGCACACACTCACTAATCATGGTGGAGTTTTCCTTTGTTAATCCAGCCCACACTGAGCTCATCTGATTGCATACAAGAATATCAGTGTGTCTTCCAGTGTGCAAGGTAACATCTCCTTCTGTGTCATCGGCTGACCTGCCCAGGTAGATCAGGTATAAACCTCTGATACACCTACAGTGCCCCTCTCCAAGCCAGTGATGAGCCAACATATCTCCAACATATCATGATCCAAGGGCAGCTCACTACTAGATGGTTGGTGTTATGAAACAACAGAGAGCTAGAGTTTGAAAATTTTATGGTTCAGTTTTTGATGCAGTTTAGTCAATTGCCAGGTTGCAAAGTTCAGACTGGGGCATCTCTTAACCTGTGCCAGAATGCTCTGACTAATCTCTGTAATAAGTTTTAAAAAGACATTTGAATTTTTTGTAAATTTTGTATTAACTTCATCCAGTCTGAACTCCCAGCTTATGATATTCACCCAAGAAATGTTATTACTGAGTGAGCCTTTGACAAGCTGCATCTTTCCCTGAATGGTATCCTATTCATATCCTTTCACCATATTTTAATTTTTGGCTGACTTTAGGTCAGGTGGGTAAATTTGCTTCTTAGTGCTTCAGGGATTCCAGTGCAGACATTAATTTTATCAATATGAAGTGCTACAGTCTACAGCAAGTCTGGCTGTAGAATCATGAACTGAGGATATTTGCTCTGTGGTCCCAGAAAATAAATCCTAATCTTCTAGGGTAGACATAGGCTTCAGGCTGTCCTTAGGCTAAAGGAAATATGTTCAAGTCTTGCTAAATGGAGCATTTCCCAGTGACATTGGGAAAGCAAAGAGTGGACTACTTTGCTTTCATAATCATGTAAGTCTTGAACCTACCAATGCATGCATGTCTGACAGGAAATGTGCAGGTCTTTAGGCAAGACTTCTGATTCATTCAGCCATGCAAATATCTCCCTAATGGAGTTTGCTTGAACCTTGAAAGTGGGAGCTCCTATAAACATACTGCCTAATGTCTAACAGTTAAACTAATATAGATGGGGACAAGTGCGGACTACGCAATGAATGAGGATTGTTCACCCCATTAAAACTCAAGCTTATCAGAGAAGGAGCCTTTTCCCTTGGCAAAAGTGTTTTCCAACAACATTAGGCATGTCTATCTTACAAGAAGATGTCACAGCTGAGAGAGGATTTGAAAATATTATTCTTGCTCACATATGTGAAGCATGTTGTATAAAGATTTTGGTGCATCTGCAGTGTTTGCTCATTGATAAAGCTACAGATTATTTTGCAAAGACAGTTACACTCTTGCTAATACTGTATGTGCTTCTAATATGTCAAGTGCTATTAAAAACTCTGGTGTTGTCAGGCACCAATTTTTATGAGAGCTGCAATGAGATATTCCTAATCGTGTGTAGTATAATCCCTCCTTCTCAAGAGAACATATTGTGCCTCTGAAGTAAACATTCCTGCAAAAGTGGAATCCTGTCTTATACTTTCTGTCAGCCAGTTGGCCCTTATGACTGCGCAGCTGGAAGTGTACATGTGCATGCAGCGTGGAGAAATGGTGACGCCTATGTGGTATTGATTTTAAGTAGCTCTGCATCCAATTTTGAAGCCTTCCAAATCTCCTCAGTAACAAAGTTCATTCTCTTGATTGTTTGTTTGTGTGATATGTGGCCAATAAACCATATTTCTGGCAATTGAAAGCTGTTTTGATGAAAGGAAACCCTAATATCAACTGTGCTGTTTGCTTTTTGCAAATACTTCTTTCTCAGGCTTTATGTGAAAAGCAACTTGACCTAGAAGTTCAGTTTTGCAAGAATCCTTGATGATGTGCTGACATAAAGCGTGACTTCAGATCAACTTAGGAAATGGGTTTTTTAGGCATTTACCAAGGCCTCTTCAAATTTTTGTAATAGTTACTGCAGACCTTAAAGGTAGAATTTTTCAGAGCATCTGGCACTTATTTAACTTTTCTCATCCTCACCTGCTTAGCTTTCTGACGCTATTGGACCGTGGAAAAGAGACACAGAGTCTTTCTCCAAGTTCAGCTCAAACTCTATTTATTAATTGATCTGACTTCATGTTTATAGTATTTCCACACAAACCAGGGATTGGAGGAGAGGGTTGCCACCTCTCCCATCCCATTGGTCAAAACAACTGTCCATCAGTTGATCCGACCCCTAAGAGAAGGAATGTAAACAAGCCTTGTGTATCATAAACACTACCTCTACAATAACACCCGAGCGTGAGAAAGAAAAATCAAGTAGGTAAACATGAAATTTTATGGGATTTCAAAAGGCTTAAGAAAAGTCCAGGACTACAGCTTTCCACAGAGGAAACTCTAGACAACAGCAAAGCCTCCTTCAAGACCCTATCCAAAAATTGTTCCTTAGGTGGGTGGTGCTGGGCTGTGGAAGAGTGAGTGATGTTCCCAAACCACATAAGCCCTGCCTCTTGGTTTACAGAGCTGGCAGTTGTTCAAGATGCCCTCTTGCAGACAGATAATGTAAAATTTCAGTAGGTGAACACTTGGGTCCAAACTGGTTACGTGTTCTCCTAGCACTGCCTGTGAATTTGGAGAGCTCTTGCTGAGCCCTTCTCCCTTGACGGGACTGCTGTGTTCTGCCCAAGCAGTACTGGAGTTTGTAAACAACCTTAGCCCAGTTTTACATTTAATGGAAAAATTAATGTCTAGTTGTGGGTTTCCCTACATCTCTAAACTAATTTCCTGCACATAATATTTATGTAAAGCGGATTGAGGAAAATGTTCCTTTTGCTTTAACAATCTCAGAAATAACTTCAACTCTGTACAACAAAAATTCTTCAACAACTGTACAATGGTACAAGGACCAGCACAAGGGTCTGAAATGGCATGCAAATAATGTTTTTTCCTATGTCTGTTGTTAACAATGTACTTTTTTGATGTTGCTAGATCAAAAAAGCAATGTTATTTTTTAAAAAGGAAGCCATACTGCAGGGGAAAAAAATTTCTCCTTTTCCTCTCATGCACCAGCTTATAGCCAGGAATATATCAACTAAACTAGAGAAAGAGGGCTAGGGGAGTGTAGAGTAAGTGAAAGTATGAGCATGTACACATTGTATTCTGTATATCTTGTGGCTCAGATGTTGCCCTTCATAGCATTGCTTTGTGTCCCCTGCAGCTGTGCTCTGAGCTGAATCAGAAGCTGCTGAAAGCAGCCTGGAGTATTCTTTCTCTTAATAAGAGCTGAAGCATATCCAGCCTTTCTCTTGCTTTCCCAACCTCCCCTTCAGCAGAAGAGAAAACATGAAATTGAGTGGGTCTTCCCTGAATAATGCCCTCCAGCCTTCCTTGGATCTTGCTGCTTAGCCCACTCACACAGTACTACAGTTTATATGGAGGAACAGTATTATGGTATGACATGTGAGCCAAGGCCAGGGACTGCAGATGTCCCCATGTCAAAAAACAAGACAACATCCCCATTGCAGTGTCTGCATTCTGCTCCTTACCCATGCACCGCTCCTGGTGGGCTGTGATCAGTCAGTTACTGGTGACTCCAGCACAGCCACCTCACACTGTGTCAATGCGCCCACTGTAACACAGCTGAGATTTCTCTAGGCAGTGGTAGGAAGCCCAGCTGCAGCCCATACAGGTGTACCCCAGGTAGATTAAACCACAAACAGGAAATATCTGCAACGAGAACACGGAGGCACGGGTGACCCGGTAGCTGTCACTTCTGTGGAAGCCAGGCCTGCATGAGTGGCAGTCACATCCCGGCTTGTAGGCCCAGAGGAACAGGGAGCTGAACAGCCCTGTGCCCCATCTGCACATATCAGTGAAAACAGTGTCCACTGGGCCCAAGGCAGGGAGGCTTTGTTCCAGTCTGTACTGCTGCTGTCCCCTCTGGGATTGGCACTGCCACTGCCATTGTCAGGGCTGGCTGATTGCTGATGGCTCATTGCAAAAGTCAGTGTTCTGCATGGTGCAAAATTGTTCTTTGGGGCCAGACATTGGGAAAGAGAGCTCATAAGGGAAGGTCATCATTGTTGGCACAGCTAGGGCTGAAAAAATGTCAGTGGGAGGAGTGGCCAAAACATGGTGGGGAAAAAAAAGAACATTTTCTTCAGTTCTTTGCCAGGAGATGATGTGATTCTTGTAGTGTGGGTTGCCCTTTGAGAGAGGGTGAAATCAGAGGCCTGAAGATTTAGACATGGTTCTCCCCTTTGCCAAAGGACATCCAGCTTCGACCTATTCTTTCAGCTCCACTCATCTCCAGGGTATACAATGAGATAACTTCCCACATGGAAGTGCTTTGTCAGGCTAAATTCAATTATGCCTGTGATGGCACAGAGATGATGGAGGGGATCAAAAGAATGTGGTTGATTCACCAAATTTTGTGTAGCACAGGGGAGTTCAAGGGAAAATCACCCTGTTATACTTCTTTCTCTGGTCTGAATTCATTTAGATGGGTATGTTATGGCATAATTGCGTGTGTGTGTATTTTTTATGTCTTTATATGTATATTTATCATATATTTCAACAATGTGGAAAAACTAACAATGTAGCTGGATATATGTAGTGTAGAAATCTATAGGTTTCTGTCCTTTCTGCAAAGTAAGGACATTGGATTTTTTTTTTCTTCCCCAGAATGTAGCTAGTGGTGCTCTTCCTCTTGTCATCTAATCACAAAGAAATCTTCTGTTTTGCTTAGTAATTGAAATTGGCATTTTTGCTTTTGCTGCTCACAGGCACTGCACCACAGGAATCAATAGAATATCTGATGGTAACAATTGATTTGCAAGCAGTGGCATCCACACTGAGGATTTCAGGCCTCAGGGGTCAAACACCTTGAGAGAGAGGAGTAAAGTCACTTTAAATCGAGAATTACCACAAGTGTAACTTAATTATACTGTGACTTTTGCATCATCCCAGCAGCACCTTGAGTGTTCTCATGCTTGTTACTTTGATACTGACAGCTGAGGAGCATAAGCCAGGCACATTCTCAATGCACACAGGCACAATGTAGGTAGCAGTTGGCTGAACATGAACCCAAGCTCAGTGCTGGGCTGCTCCTTCACTCAAGGAGTTGTACCTGGGTGAGCTGGCAGGGACAGGACAGTCCAACCTCTGAAGAAAGACTGAAAGGGGTTAAGGAAAAGATTATTCAGTTTTCTCCTTTTACTGAAACCATAAATGAAGGTCCATCAGCAATATGATCCTTAACTCTTATTAATGAATGAATGCAAGTGGCAAGGTCATTAGATTTACAGATGCTCATTCCTTCCTCCTTTGTCATGGTGGTAGCAGCTTTCTCTGATGAAATGTACAGTATATAGCTTTTCATTAAATTTCTGTTTCTATTCTTCATGTGAAGTGGAGAATAGAAACAGAAATTCTGCAATCCATGGGATTGCAGAAGATCACAACATTTGATGGTATACTCCAGGCTTCTTTAAACTGGGAGGGGGAGTCTTGGATAAATGGAAGGTGGAAAAAAGCACAAAATGCTACCATAGATGTCTAGATCAAACCAGGTAATGCTTCTACTGTTTTCAGCACTTCCAAGCTGAGATAGTCCTAGCATGCTGTTCTTTTGCATGTATTGGTACTATGCAGCATGGCCTCTTCAGATGGAGAAGCAGGGATTAATGAGCTGTGTGGAAACACTAATTTGTCTGGGTTAGAGGAGATTTAATTCGCTTAGACCATTAATGTAAATAATCTTGAGACTAGAAGTGTTCATTTGGTATTGCAGACTTACTGGTGTTTTTTTTTCAGAAGTTGTAGCCCACCACAATTAAATGAGAATTTCAAAATATGTTATATTTCAAAATGTGATCTCTGTTCTTTGAAAGCATTTCAAAGTTATGTATATTCTACACTTATGTAGAAAAAAAGAGATGCCATTGCTCTAATAATTTGTCCCACTATAGTGTCTTGAGGGACCCCAAACTGGTCAGTTCCTCTGAGAGCTCCAAATCAAGGGCTGCATATAATATTAAGGACAGAAAGGAAGAAAATCCCCAAGTAACTTGCAGAGCTATAATACTTGGTTGGCTTGGTGCCCTTCTGTCCCAACACACTGCCTGGGGAAACATTTATGTCTTTTAACATTTTCCCTTTTCCCCATTGCTAAGTCTTTTATCCTTCATAATAAAAAGGAGCTGAAGTCAGACCATGGAAATCATATGCAGGCATCAGAAAGGGACTGCTATGGATCTCAGAAAGTACTCATAGTGGCAAAACTGCTGCCTGTAAGGGACAAAGAGTTAAGGTATACAAGCTTCTTGTCCACTTGGGGAAAGCCATTTTCCTTGCATTTTGTGGAGCAATAACTGGCCTGGAGGAAAACTAGAAAAAGAAAAATGTGGGGCTAATGAGAGAGGGTCCATTTCTACTCTGTAAGACTCCTAAGAAGGGTTATGGAGTTACATCTGTTTCTGTAGTTTT
The DNA here is from genome assembly GCA_013400675.1 of Oxylabes madagascariensis. Lineage (NCBI taxonomy): Eukaryota > Metazoa > Chordata > Aves > Passeriformes > Timaliidae > Oxylabes > Oxylabes madagascariensis. The sequence continues at coordinate 9,968 of VYZR01037321.1, forward strand.
GCACCTCCAACTATGAAATAGTTTTCTTTCCTTACCCTTCTTGAGGTTTGGGATCAATGCAATACAGTTAGTTCAGCTTGCAACCAGCCTGGCTTTAAAAATTCTGTTTCAAGAATTCTGTGGTTACAAATCTATCTGAAAAGGTATAAAATATTAAGGCACTGATGTTAAAATGAATGTGCAGGCTGAGGCTGCTATGGGAAAAAGCAGTTGCAAAAATGATATTGGGATATAGCTTGTGTTGGTCTTTGATTTAGTTTGAGGGAATTCAGAAACTCTTCTGGAAACATTTTTTAATGTGGAGCTGCTAAGTAAACTTGTTCTAGCCGTTTTCCAAAATGGAGAGTTGTGCTTTATAACCTTAGGAATGGAGTTTTATTTCCAGCTCTGTGAGAGGAATGGGGGAGCAGCTTTCCTTCTGACATTTATTTTAATTCATAAAAATTACAGGCATCTGCCAAAATATCCTAAATTGGGGAGGAGGTAGAAATTGGGTCATGGAGAAAGATTAATGTTCACCAAAAATATTTGCCAGTAGTTTTATATGAGGAGGTGAAAACTGTGTGTGCTGCAGAAGAACTGTCTGGCTGTGGGTTTTTTTGCACCACCACATCTGGCTTGATGCTTTAATAGACAACAAAGAGAGGGAGCTAGAATCAGGATTTGCTCTTCATCTTTTATGTATTATTAGATACTCGTATCCTGCCCTGTAAATGAGCATTACTTGGATTTATTTCAGGCATCTTTTTGTTCAGGGAGAGGGGAGGCCAAATCCTCATCAGACATACCTTCCACAGAGGTCATATCTTATAAATGCAAAAAGCTTTAGACAATACACTAGCTGTGGCCTCAGCAGAAACCTTGGAGCTGTTCCTCTCGGTGGAAGGAGGGGACTCTCACAGGCTCCTTCAGATGGAGTTTTGTAACCTGCAGGGTGGAGTGTGCAATTTAACAGAGGTGGAGCTGCTCCACCAATTTGTGACAACTGTGGGATTGAGGGCCTGTCACTGGAGAGCAGTGAAATGTTCATCTCTTAAGGGAAGCCTGAGGGTATCAGAACAGGGGAAAGAGGGTTGAGTGTTAAATGGAAGCTGCTGTCAACAAAAGTGCCTAGAGAATTAATGAGGATTTGGCTTCTGTTTCCCAGAGCAGCCATTCACCTACAGAAAAAAGAAAAAAAAATCAAAAAAATCAAAAAGTCTAGGCACAATATTCTCACTCGTCACAGTGTGCCACACTGACCTTGGCACAGTCTTAGGCTTGATGTTGGCCTCACCTATGTCCCAGAAAGTGCTTACCCAGCCCACAGCACACTAAACAGTAGCATTTCGAGGTGCAGATTTACAGGCAGAGCAGCTGCTGGCTTCAGGAGTCACGTATGATTTCCTCTCTTTCTCCACCTGTGGGTTTTATCTCCTACACCACTCCTAAGAGCACTGCTTTGCAACCCAATGACAAGATAACACTGAGGACTAACTGTGCAAGTGGGAACAACCCCTTTATATCCTTCCTCTACCTCCTAGGGCCAACTGGGGTTGTGTTCAACCTCTTGGCTAATTAATTATGCTGGCTTGAAATAACCCTTTGGTCATTTATTACTGTTCAGAATATTTCTTCTTTGGGATGCAGGAGCGTGTCTGAAACAGGTGTCTGTGAAGGAATACAGTGATGTCTCTTTTAGAAAAGTTTTATGGGTCCTTTTCACTAGGACACAGGACAGAGTCCTTGTGGGCAGTGATCTGCCCTTGTCACAATGTAACATGCTGATGCGACATACTGGTGCATAACAAGGCACTGGTTGGACTCACATGAGAAAGCAGATCAGATGCATTCATTTTGTGAGATTGTTATGTGTTTTTATTATTATATTATGCCTATGAAAATAATAGTCACATTTTAAAGAGAAATCCATTTCTTAATTTCAAAAATGTTTCATATAGACGTGGATTTAAACTGTTACACTGGGCTTTTCCAGCAAGCAGTATTGACTTTTGGAATGTGTACTTCCAAGTGCCAATAATGATCCAGGATGCTTTTTTTCCTTTTTTTTTTGAAAAACAGTCTATTTGAGACAAAAGCTTCTCTTCTCTTTACTTCTATGGCAATGGCTTCTCTTTTGTTCTGGGTATATACAGAATTTTCTTGCTGGCAGTAATGTCTCCCTACTGGAATATAATACATCTTTCAGCATCTTCAGAGTGGCCACTCTGCCTAGGATGCTCTGAAATTATTTTCTGCATGCTGTAGAACAGCCATGTGAAGGATATGAAAATTTATCTGGCAGAATGCCCTCTCTCCAGCAGCACGACTACTCTGAGTGCCACTGCCATTCCCCAGTGGTGAATGATGCTGTGGTGTGGCAAGGAGAAAGCAAGAGGCAGTTCCTGAGCTCAGCTAACAAAACAAAGGCTTTTTTTTTATTTTCATATCAGTCTAAGAACATCTCTCTCACTTTGCCAAGTTAAAAACTATAATTTTGAACATTTTCAATCTCTAATGTCTAGAAATAACTGTAAGGTTTGAATTCCCTCAAGGACAGAGGGGTCTGGGGCAAGGAAGGGCTTGTTATGTCCCTGATGAAGCTGCTCATGTCGTTGCAGCACCTGAAGAGGTTTGTGTTTGTGATTGGTAAGCCAGAGCCTCTGCACAG
>VYZR01037326.1:0-18659 GCA_013400675.1 Oxylabes madagascariensis
TTTCCTCTTGTCCTGTCACTGATACCTGGGAGAATGAGGATTTCTTGGCATGGCCAAAGGCACTAAGTACCCACCTGACTTGTTGGGGTTGGGGAGTCCATCAGCTCATCAGTGCACTGAGTGCTGATTAGAGCAATTCAAAAAGCTTTTGGTTTGTAGCTTGACTTCTCCAGTCAATAAAGCAATATATTTCACATTCCATCAAGCAGAAATGTTTGATCCAAGCCTAGAAGATTTCCTGTTTCACTCAGAGTTATTCAAGGATGCTTCATGCAGGTTTATTACACAATATTTGTAAATTTTTCGTCTTGGGACTACACTTTTTTGACCTATTTGCATTTCTGAAAGCATCTACCAGCCTCTACTGACATCCAGCAAAGCCCAAGGCAGAAAGAGCTGAGAGCAAAAGTCTGATGGGCAAGTTTTGAGAGCAGTAGTCGAATCTCTCACTTGATACAATGCTCAGTTCTCCACTTTGCTGTTCCTGGTATTGAGAGCAAAGGGAGAATCCAGAGGGAAATGTCAGGGAGTGCCCTGTGTCCCACTGCTCTGAGAAGCTCCTGCCTCACACCTTGAAAGGGAACTGTGATATATGAAGAGTGATTTAACATCTTAATATTTATTGGACCAAGTACTGCTGAATATAACCCCTCACTGATCATGGACTTTACAGCACGGGTTTATTTGTATCATTTTGGGAGACTTCAATGGCTTCTGCATTTTCATTTCATAATGATGAATTACCTGAAATCATTCCTCTCAGAAGAGATTCCTCCAGCTTTGACTCCTGCTAGGATGTTTCATTTTGTGTTGAAAATTGCAATAGGAAATTTCCCTGAGCCATTGATATGTCAGACTCGAGTTTATTATCACTCCCAGTCCCGGCACACCGGGGCTGTGTGAAAGGTTTTGTAAATAATATGACATGGGCAGGAACTCATTTGATGCTGTGATAGGTGGTGAATATTCCCAGCCAGGCAGGCAGAGGGAAATGCAGTAGCAGGAAGTGTGATCTTCCCTAGGAAGAGGCATTCTCACTCTGTACTGTATCTTGTTAATTAATTAGAATTTTTGGTGGGGAAAACAGGATTTCAGTGGCTGATAATGGCACAAAGTGGTGCCTACGTGTTGCAAAAACTGTTTGCTCTTCTTATACATCTCTAATGAACCAGGGCACAACTTCTGCTTGTGGTCTCTTAAATTCTGTTTCTGACCTCAGTCTGCTCTTCTCCAGGCTGAACATTATATTTATATATGATCATTAATATTGTTAATAAGTTAACATTAATATATTAAGAACTTCTATTAAATATCAGGTTGTGTATAGGTAGGATGCTCAGGATAAATTCAGATGTGTTTCAATGTTAAATCCACCCTTAAATGTGTATTTTACAAACTCCCTCTTTCAATAACCTGTGTAACCCTGGGTTTATTGAATGCAAAATGAAGGGTGCTGTCCGGTGGTGCCTGCCTTGGAGTTACTAAATTTGTGTATACGTTGAAAAGAAATTCTGTATTGTCCTAAAACTCCTACTCAGCTCTTATTAAAATCAGGCTGCATCCATTTACCTTTTAGCTTTCAGGTGTATGCAGCAGAAGGAAATTAATTTAAAAATATCCCTGCTTTGCCCAAGTGTCATTACCTCGGTGTCTAATCATAGTCCTTCATTTACATATGAGGAAATTGACATGTGAAGAGGTAAATTTTCTCATTATCAAATGATATCTAAGTCAGGCTGGAGCTATTGATTTGCAGGAGCTTTAACCTTGACGTGCCACGTGCCAGGTGTCTCCTCTGAGGGCAGGGCTGTGGGATCAGGGATCTCTCCAGCCCCACACCCTGGCTCTGTGGGAAGGACGCTTTCAGCCTGGAGAAAATGTTTCTAACCTGTTTTATAGGAGAAAATGTTTCTAACCTGTTTATTTCAGGACTTGTGCGCCCACATTCGTGGTAGGAATCACTCAGGTAATTCCTCCTGGGCAGTTAGCTGTTCCAATTATTTTTAAAGGAGTTTTGTACGCAGCTCAGTTCTGTATCCTCTCCTCTGCTCAGGGGTCTCCTGACACTTCTTAGTGGTTTCAGCATTAGTTTATATGCAGATAGAGAGCAGATTTAGTGCTCCTTCACTAAGTTTTTGATTCTTTTTGCCAGTGTGTTTTTCATAGCCCAAGTGGTGTTTCCAGCTGGATGCTGCTAATTGTTTACTATTCAGCACGGCTAAGAATGAGATTTTATTTTTAGGTTCTGTCACTCTGTGTCTTCACATTTTAAGATAAATCCATCTCTGCTGTCTCCCGCTCCTGAGCTACAAAAATCTAGGTTTCATTTCCAGCTCCCAACTGTTATTTCATTCATGTATTAACTTATTTTTTAAGATCTCTTGCTGTTATTTATCAGCCATTTCCAGAAGAGGCTTTTATTCCACTGAGCCCCAGCAGAACCCCTGGCACAGGCTCTGTCACAGCTCTCACACTGCAAGGGGGCTGTTGATCCTTAGAATCACAGGATTATGGAATATCCTGAGTGGGAAGGGACCCACCAGGATCATCCAGTGCAGCTCCTGCCCAGACCCCCCAACAATCCCAGCCTGGGCATCCCTGGCAGCGCTGTCCAAAGGCTCCTGGAGCTCTGGCAGCCTCGGGGCCGTGCCCATTCCCTGGGGAGCCTGGGCAGTGCCAGCACCCTCTGGGGGAAGAACCTTTCCCTGCTCTGCAGCCTGAGCCTGCCCTGGCCCAGCTCCAGCCCTGCCCTGGCTCCTGTCCCTGTCCCAGGGCAGAGATGGGAGCTGCCCCTCGGGAGGAGCTGCAGATCCCTGAGCTCTGCCCTCAGGCTGCTGCAGCTGAACAATCCCAGTGCCCTCAGCCTTTATTGCCTACAAATAATCTTTATTTGTATCCAGAATGGCCTTAGTGCATTCAAGAGGACCAGTTTCTCTCAGGGAAACCGAGTCATTCAGTGCTGGGGTGTGTGGACACCGCTGCTGTTGCTGGGAGGGAACACTCAATCTTTCTAACCTGAAATCTGCCCAGTAAAAGTTGTCTCTTCTGTCTTCATTTCCATCCAAACATATCTCAGAAGGATAAACAAAGGGCTGAAGAATTTCAATATAAACAAACCCCTTTCAGATTTTTTTTTTCTCTCCAAATCTCCATTCTGCAAATTATGATGATTTAATAATGTAGCATCATCCATTTTATTTTTTTTTTTTTGGTCTGATCTTTTCCCTAGTGATGCTGCAGGCAAGATTTAGACAAAACAGTGAAGAAGAACAATAAAACAAGATGAGTGTGTTGTACCTCACCAGCCACAGGGATGGAAAACTGCGAGAGAAATCTGATTTCTTGCATGTCTCAAAAGAAGGCTGCAGGAGAGGTCAGCCAGGTGGGACCAGAGAGAAGAAAAAAGATCTCCTGGAGCCAGGCACTAATATATGGTTCACTGAAAGCTTTGTAAATATTTTCAAATTTAGCCTTAACTTTTTTGAAGTTACTTATTGAAGAGTCTGAATCAGTGAAGCTGCAGCTGATTGCACTGTGGGCAGTTGTATACAGCTGTATCCAGCTTTACAAGTGAACCTTGTTCTGCTTGTAATAGCTTTTCTGACTTGACTGAAAAGCTTTTCTCCCTGTTGCCATCCTCTTTTTATATTTTATTTTTTATTGTATTTCATGGTGGGGGGAACAACTCTCCTTATCTTGTACCATTCTAACGTTGTCATGGGAAACTGGTTCCAAAAAGGCAATTTCTGTCCCTCTTTTTCCCTCTTTCCAGCAGTCTCAGGTGTGTTTACACAGCCTGTGGCCTCCTCTCTGCACCTGCAGCTCTGCCACCAGGGCACACCCGTCACACCAAGTCAGAGCCACCCACACTGGCCCAGCAGCTGTGAGAGGAGCAAAATTATCCCTCCTAAACTTAAGGAAAGTGAGTTGTTTATCTCACTGCTTCTGTGTTCCACTGAGGAATTGTCTGGCTTAATGCAGATGTTGTAACTATTGAGGACCTCAGACCCTGCGTGGTGCCCAGTGTTTCTCAAAGGTTGAGCTTTTGATGAGAATAATTTCTAGAAGACATTTTCCTTTCCTTACTGCAGCCCTGTGATTTACAGGCTGTCCAGCTGCCAGTTTGGAACTGTCAGCACGGACAATAAAGAATTCTCTGGGTGTCACAAGATGGGGTTTTCTTTCTGGATTCCCCACTGATGATTTGGGACAAGTTACCCCATTGCTCCGTGCCTCCGTTTCCCCATAAAATGGGGAAAATCCATCTTCTTCCTGACCCCCTCCAGCAGCCACAGGTGGGAGGCAGCTGATAGAGAAGAACAGGGTTGTGATCATTGCTGCTGCTGTGCAGGCACTGGCTTTTCTGTGTGCAGGCACTGCCAGGTTAATTCTTGGTGGCTGTGTTGTCACCGGTTTCAAATTCCACACTTAGAGCCTTTTCTCTTCTGCTCCGCAGTCTGGCAGAAATCTCCCTTCACACAGCCAAGCCACGGGCTCATCAACTCATTTAAAACCTAACTCAAGTTCTTTTATGCTTTTTTTTTTTTCCCCACCCTGCCTAATCTCAGTTTATTCTTGCTTTACGTGCTTATCCATGAGCTTCACGAGGGGCTTGTTTTCCTGCCTGGCTCTGTGTTTGACTCTGGTGAAAGGCACTGTATTAAATCTGTAATAAAGTGTGTGTAAGCGATTCCTGTCACACTCTGCACCAGGGAGTACAGCCCATTATGCAAATGGTCACTGCAAGCCTCCTATAAACTGCAGATACTCAAAGGGCACTGCCTTTCTATTGCCCCCAGCCAGCACAGCCACGGGAAAGGGAGGATGTGGAAAGGAAGGTGCTTTCTATCAGGTTCTTGCATTTTCTTCCTCTCAACAAGTGAAAACACCCTCAGGAGGGAAAGCAAGGGGTTATTATCTCCAGTTTAATACTGGCTAAGATGGCCTAAACTCAGTGAAACTCTTTGTCACTGAGTCTGCTGGATTTAGGAGGTTATAGGAGAAAATGTTTCAGCCTCCTTAGCCAGGAAAGCAGCCAGTGCTGTGTGGGCTTCAGTGCGGGTTTCTATCCCTGCAAGGGCAAACTCTGCTCTGGGTTCTGGTCCTGCAGGACTGGAAGGTGGGGAGCAAGGTCAGAGAAAGTCACAGATTATCTATTATATTATTATAACTGGTCTGTTATCTGTTAACAGATTTCCTGTTATCCCTTCCCCACAGCCAGGTAACCCTGGCCTGCCACGAGGCTGCAATGGAGTGGTCCAGACATTGCCCAGACCAGCTTGTGGCTACTCTTCAACAAATATCACCAAAGCCGTGCTACACAGACTCCTGATTCACAGTGCTGAACATCCACAGGGGCTCCCAAACCATCTCATCCAGTCAGGAAAGAAATCACATCACAGGACCCAGGGAATCGCTCAGATCTGCTCGTGTTCATTGTGAGGCACACCCACAACACATCCCATGATTAGACACATAAGTGATTGTCCACTGACAAGTTCCAAATAATGGACACATCTGAGAAAGTGGCAATCTGCTGGCAGAGAGTTTGCAAACAGAGAATTTGTCAGCTAAATGATTCATTATGGCTTCCTCTGACTTTTTCCAAACTGCACAGCTCCACCAGGCAGTCTCTGAGCTTTGCATTTCCTCCCTGTGATTGTCATGCATGTAATATCTTATTACATTTGATATTAATGGCAGAGTCGTGCTCAGGTATTGAAAATCCATATGGCCTCTGTAATATTTACAGTATGACAAAGTAATAAGTCACAGTGCCAGCCTGCTGTCGTGCACTTCCAGCATTTCCCCCCAAGCCTGGGCAGGGTGTTTGTTGGGAGAGTTTGGCTTTTAATTAGTTGGATTTGTGGCTTTTGGTGGGGCAGTGTGAGGGTGGGTGTTGCTCTGCATACATTCCGTGGTGCAAAGGCTGAGAGCAGAGGAATGGTTCGTGTCACCCTGATTTCAGCCTTCTGATGTGTTTTCATTTCTGTAACTGGAGTTCTCACGCTTTCAAGTATCAACAAATGGTTTGTTTTCATATTTTCATGGAGGAGGAGAGAGCTGACAGACTGTTGGTCTGACCAGTGTGTTGGAGGGGTGGCAGCTTCACCCTCCAATCCACTGTCACCTTTGGAATTCTATAAAATGTAAAAGATGCAAATAAAAGTTCTTCTTTTCTGGCACAACTCAGAGTGTAGGTGCAGTTCTTTCCTGTCTCCTATTCCCACAGGTTTGAGTGTGGCTCTGGTTGATTTTTTGGCCTCACTTCTTGTCGACAAAGCAGATGGAGAAAAGCCCATGAGGGGCCCTCAGTCTGGTGGGGCTGCCCTGTTTAAGGGGGTGTGCCTGGGGAAGGGACGGAAAGGGATGTTTCCTGCTGCACTGCTGGATGTGGGAGCACTCCTGAGCTGCTGAGATGGGCTCAGGAAACAAGGCTGTGACCCTGGAAATGCTCAGGAGCTGCAGGGACCGGCCAGGAGCCAGGGCAGTGCAGCAGGCAGGGTGCAGATGGGGTCAGCGGCACCTTGGTAATGCACCTGCCAAGCAATGGGCAGAGTGTGAAGCTGTGGCTGTCAAGAGTGGGCATGAAATGAGGGTGATAGCGAGAGCTTGAGCAAAGGTCTAGATCTGAGAAGGGAAAAAATAACCCAGACCCTGAGGTTTATAGGCAGCTTGGTGTAGCTGTGTGTGACCCGGCAGGGGAGGGGAAAGGGAGAGGTCGGGGATGACTGACAGGGACTGGACCTCAGCAATGGGAAGGAAATTGCTGTTGTGAGCAGGAGGCAGAGATTGGAGGCTGCAGACAATGCTGGGGAACAAGGTCAGGAATACACGAGGAGCGTGGCTGGAGCTCCAGCTCCCAGGGAGAGCGAGCAGTGAAAAGGAGCAGCGAAGAGGAGCAGCGTGGCTGTGTCCTCATGATGTCCAGGCACTGCAGGCAGGCGCTGCTGCTGCTTTTCTTACAAAGCCATGGGCAGCGGTCCCCATAATTCTGTGTCTCACAAGGGTGTTTATCCTTTCCTCCCTTCAGTTTGAACCCCAGGAGTTCAGCCCTGCCCCACAGAGCCTGCAAAGATGCTGAGTTCCACCACTCTGGCCAGGGCTGGGTGATCCCTCAGCTGTCGCCCGTGCAGCATTTCTGAGAAAAAAATGTTTTGTATATATATCAAGATGTTTCCCACACTTTAAGTATCAACAAATGGTTTGTTTTCATATTTTCATGGAGGAGGAGAGAGTTGAGTGACCGTTGACCTGGCCAGTGTGTTAGAGAGGTGGCAACTCTCACCTCCAATCCATGGACCCATTTGGAATTCTGTAAAATGTCAAACATGCAAATAAAGTTCCTCTTTTCTGGCACAGCTTAGCATGTGGGAGCAATTCTTTCCTTTCCACACTCAGCACCCCACTCTCCCTTCCCCATGCAGATGGGGTTTTGTGCCACACGGGACAGGAACCTACTGAGGCTTTGCTCTCATTTCCAGCCAGACGATTTCTTATCATGATGAGGACTTAGGAATCTGAAAAACTTTGCAGAGGCTCTGTTTCTTGGGGCATGGAGTGGAAATGGGATCTCCTCCCCAAGGACGTGATGGCCTTTTCCAGGGGACAGTTTAATCTTTTAGAGACAGATGAATACAAGACTGGGTAATCTGGTAATACAAGCAGAAGATGAGGGGAGATGGAGAGAATTTCAATAAAGCAACTGAAGTAAAGAAGGTGGAGCTGCTATAGTTTCCCTTTAGAGTCTCTGCTTGGTGAACCTGAGGTGGAGCTCACCCAGGGCAGGTGAAAATGTGTTAGTTCCAGGGCAAAACCTGCTTTATAATGGAGCAGCCAGTCCATTCTCTCCTTCAACCGCACACTGATGTACTTTAACAACTCAACTGCTTCTCCCCAGCCTAATTCCTCCATTTCTCTTGCTTTTCAGTAACTCTGTCTCCTCCCAGCTCTCAGGCACATCACTCTTGCTCTTCTTTCCTCCACCTTCTTCTGCACTCTGGATCAGGCTCTTCCTTTCCTCAGCAAGGGCTTGCCTGGGACCTGAGCTAAGAGTTTGTGTTGGCTGTCAGCAAAGGCAGGGATTTCACCTGGGCTGTGAGAGGCGAAGGCAGGGGATGAGGGGCAGCACAGCCCTGATTTCTGCTTTCACTGCTCTCAGGGGGAGTCCCTGTGAGAGAGCACATCACTCAGTGCTGCTGTCACGCTCTCCTACCTGCTGTAGCCCTCAGGGCAGGGAGATGTTCCACTCGGAGCCCAGGGGCCACCACATGGAGAATTCATGGAAGTGTCACTTTGCCGTGTCCAACACCAAATCCCTCAGCAGAAGAGCCATTGTCTCGTAACCCCCACAACAAAGTTGAGCCCTCAGGGCTGTTTTTATTCTAGTAGAGATGTCATGTCTGACAGTTGCTCTCACCCTATGATTAGACCAGCAATCAGCCCCAGCTTCTTTTGATAGAATGAGCCCTGACTGATTAACAGAGTGGCCTTTGGCCTCAGGTTAATATCAGATTTCACAGCACTGCTACAGAGTAATTATTATTTAAAAAGGTCTTAGTGGAAGTTTGATATTCTCCTACAGGCTTCTGTCCATCTGAATGCAGAATTGGAAAGTAACAATTACAGGCACGAACACCAGCCCAACTGGAGTTCTCCTAGTCCTGATGTATCAGTATTCTTGGTGCATCTGTCACATCTCTGCATAGATTGACCAAAATATCAGGTTTGCTTCTTTTTGTGACACCACAGTGTATTAATCAACCCAAGTATGAAGTTGTCTCAGTCCCTCAGTTGTTGGAATTATCAGGTCACCCTGTATCAGTTTCCTCCCTCTGTTGGATGTCTCACAGCAAAGTCCCCTGGCGGGTCTGTCTTCCAGGGGTATCCCATTCCCTCACTTTTAATTGCCATAGATACTCATCTCTAAAGCATCATCTTGTCTCTTTCTTATTTAATTATCCATAATTTTTCTGGGTGAGCCTTTTGCCTTGGTGGCAAAGGCAGCACAGACTTGTGAGAGGTGCTGCTCTGTAAACACAGAGATCGCTGTTTTACACCAAAAGCAACACAGAATCTCAAGATCAGAAGGCTAGAAAAATGACTCCTTTATTTTGGGATGTGTCTCACTTTTATACTATTTTACACAGACCAATTTGATTGGTGAAACAAAGGCAAACCTCTTCAATCACATTGGTTAGAACAGAAGGACATCAAGACACCCCCCCCCCGAGAAAGAATGGATAAACACAGGTACAGTTACAAAAACATTTCTCTTGTTTACAGAAAATCGCCTGGGAAAAGACTTTCCGAAACCAAAACATCTCAGGCATGAAATCAGGGCTACACACAGAGATCAATCAGCTGCTGACCACTGGCCCTGCCCATGGAGCACAGCTCAGGAGCTGCAGACCTGAGCTCTTTATGGCTCACAGAACCCCCCAGAGCCTCAGGCTGCAGCACAGCAATCTCACATTCCCTCAGCCTGGTACAGAAGAGCTGCTGCTGTCATGTCTCAGAGGGTGATGAGGGAAGAGTCACTCTAAGGACCAGGCTTGTGAAGGGATAGATCTGAGATTCTGTTAAACACCATATGGCTTGAGTGATTTTCGTGTCCAAGTGACATATTCACAGTGATGTATTGAATTAGTGGCTTAATCTCAGCTGAAAGTTAATCTTACTTTCCTAAATCTTGCCTCTTACAGCTCTTTGCAGAGAAATGCTCAAGTGATGCATTAAAGAGTTTATTGGGACACCAACAGGAAGCTTGCAGTGAAACAGGGAACTGGTGTCTCCTAATTCCCAGACCAGCTTCCTTTCATGCTTTCATGTCTCATCCCTCTTTTCCTGCTAAAAAAAAAAAAAAAAAAAAAAAAAAAAGAAAAAAAAGGACCGCCACCGCACAATATTTAACCATTGGNAAAAAAAAGGGAAAATGGAGCAGCAGTGCTCCATATTTGACCAGTTGTGGATATCTCAGAATCCAGATCCAAAGAGGAGAAAATGGTCCTGCTAATGCCAGTAGAGAAGGTATGGCAATTTCTTCTCCTCCATGCTGAAAGAACCTCATTGAATGTGCTCCTGTACCTGCAGACCTCTGCATCTGAGCAAATGTTTTTGCCAATTAAAGAGTTTCCCGCTGCTGTAGTTGATCCACACAAATGGAAATAGAGGGGAGGCGTGGAGGAAGGAATCATTAAATCAGCGGAACAAAGGCATGAGGGCAAGTTAAAAGACCTGATCTGAATAAAAGAAGCTTCTCAAAATACCAGCTCCTTTGTCCTGCCTGTCCTTCATCCATCCAATTCTCCTGAATGCTGGAGAGAGGCTTTGTCATTCTCAATGACATGGCAGGAGGAACCAGTCCCCCAGCACGCTGCCTGAAATAGCAGCAGACAAGGGACAAAGTGCTCAGAGGTGCGGCTTGGTCTGTGAACACTCAGAATTTCAGGGCCAGACCTGGATTATTCAGTCCTCACACACAAAGAGATTCCTCATCCCAGAAACTCCATGGACTGAGTTCTACAAATGGCCCCGCTCAGGGTGGCCCCTCTGTCACTGCCTGTTCCAGGTGAGGTGATGTGTGTTGGGCAGGGGAGGTACCAACACCACAGCAGTGCTCCAAGTCAGACCCAAATTTCTGGGATGTCTTTAGAAAGCCTTTTGTCCCCCTGATGAGATTGGGATGCATTTTTGCTCATCTCTGACAGTCTGCTGACTCTTTAGACAGTCACTCCACATCCTTGCTCCTTTCCAGGTTCCTGTTCAAGGCTCAGCCGTGCTGTTTGAGCAGCTTCCACTGTGTGAGTGGGTGAGCGTTTGAGTGCTGAGATCATTGCAGCTGTACATTTATTTTATCAGAATTTCCCCTACTGCTGCCTTTTTCTTCCATCTTTCCTCCCCTATTTATCTAATAATTCACCTCTTGGGTCTGAGAGATGTGACCTGTGCGAGGAACCCAGCCTGAAATTGCTGGTTCAAGAACTCTGATTGAGTTACTTTCCCATAACTATGAATATCGAACCTCCAAAACTTGTGTCTAGGACATTGCAACATGCCCTGACTTGCAGTGTCAGCAGCCTGAAATTCTGGTACAGGACTTTCCACTCTCACAAAACACCAGCACCAGAGGCCTTTCTGTTCCTGTTAAGTGTTTACAGGGGTCTCCTTCCACATGAGAAAGCAACCCCAAGCAAGGCAATCATTTCGCTCCCACAGACCTTCTCCACTCCATTATCCAGTACATGCTTTTGTGATTCCAAAGCACAGTCCAGGTGTGTGTGGATAGAATGAAATCAGTGCTGAATCACTGTGTTTCAGGTGGATAGAGCAGACCATGGAAAACAAAATCTTCATGCTGCATTCCTGCAAAAAATGAGATGGAGTTGTTCTTCAGCCCAGTGGAAGATCAGAGATTTGTCTGGGTTGGAAGGGAATTAAATCCCATCTCTCTCCTACCTGCTGCCATAGGCAGGGACACCTTCCACTATCCCAGGGTGCTCCAAGCCCCATCCAGCCTGGCCTTGGGCACTTCCAGGGATCCAGGGGCAGCCACAGCTTCTCTGGGCACCCTGTGCCAGGGCCTCCCCACCCTCCCAGGGAACAATTTCTTCCCAATATCCAATCTCTTCTCCTTCAATTTGAAGACATTACCCTTTGTCCTGTCACTCCAAGCCCTTGTAAAACTCTCTCTCCATCTTGTAGCTCCCTTCAGGCACTGCCAGGCCACAATGAGGTCACCTCAAAACTTTTCCTCTCCAGGCTGAACAATCCCAGCTTCTCCAGCTTTTCCTCACTGCAGAGCTGCTCCATCCCTCTGATCAACTTGGTAACCCCCTCTGGACTCACTCCAACAGGTCAATAAGATAGAGAAGTTTCAAATCCCACAAATTCCCTTCATTTTAGAAGCTGTGGCTTCTGCTAGAGTTGGGGGTTTTTGGCCAATCCACGAGCAGAGCCCAGCAGGTCCCAGGCTTGTAATCACCACTGTTTCCTGACCAGCAAAAGGGTTAACTGGACCTCACTGGGGAGGGACACTGTGTCTGCATAAGCCATTTCAAAGCCTCTAAGCATTTATCATCAATCCTGTCTCCCACCTAATGAGCAGCTAAAGTGATTTTCTATTGCTTGTAATTCACCAAAATTGTTCTAACTGTTGGAAGAGGCAGAATTGACAGGCTAATGCTGCTGCCCGCCTGACTGTCTCAATGGCTCATCGGAGGGTGAGCTGATTGCTGCCTCCGTGATCAGCAGAGGTGCTTCAGACAACATCATTTCGGTAATACATCAACAATCTGAAAGCTGAAAACAAAGGCCAGAGGAGAGCAATCATCAGTCACGATGCAACGCTTAAGGCTAAAATAGGTCAGGGCTGAATACTAAAGAGTACAAGGAAGAAAAAGTATTCCCCTCTATTCCCTGTTTGTTTTTCTTGTTTTCCCTCTGTCTCTGTGGCAGGGTCCTGGTGGTTCTGGACCTTTCCTTCCCTAACCAGACTGGATGAAGGTGGAACTGAGGATGGAACGGGCCAGTTTGGTTGTCCTGATTGGGTTTGTTGTTGCCCTGGCAGGTTTGTTGCTGGCTCTTGGAAGACTGAAAGGTGGAAAATCAGCCACTGAGCACAGATGAGTGCACTGGAGAAGACTCAGCCAAGTTCTCCACATGTCAGAGTCAGTGCTTGCTGCTCACTCCCCTTCCCTCAATCCCAGACAATATGGCAGCTTCAGGAATTAATATTCTCAGGGATGCAAACCCCTCAGATTTGCATCCTAAGTCAGACCAGACTGCTAAAACTTCCAAACATAAACCTGACTTAAGAAGCCTGAGATTTTGTGTTTACAGATATATGAGTACATACTGGTGTGCATATATTGCCCTTAAAACTTGTGGATTTCTTTAGGGAGAAAACCGAGAAAGCCTGTATTCAAGTTCTCACTTGGTTGTAGGAGATGCAATTTTCTGAGAGCTCTTTAAATGATTGGACTCTAGGACACAAAAAAAGCACCGGGAAAACTGATGCTACAGGGAAGTCTAACTGGATTTTAGCATTCTGGATCTAACTCCTTTTCCTCCTAATTCCTTTTCTTGCTGAGGACATGAGTGAGCAAGCAAACCTGCTTTTTGTCCAGGTGCTCCACCGTGAACTCAGCTGAGGAGGAGATGCCTTTTCCTCTGCCCCTGGCAGGCACAGGTGCCTTTCCTGGGAGTGGCAGTGTCTGCCAGGGTGGATTTCAGGATCACTGCAACTCAAAAGCTTTCTCGCATCATCAAGCCCAGACCCCAGGGAAGTCATTTTACCATGGAGCTTTTGCATCCAGCCCTCCATATCTGAGCCAGACAGCTTGAAAACTTGAAATACAACAGCAATTCTTCTCTGTCCAGTCCATTCTCTCATCATCGTTAAGCTCAACCACAGATGAAATTTGAAGGGATTTATCCAGTCACTCTCATCAAAGCCAGCCTCTAAAGAGAGCTCTGAGTATTTACCCCATGCTGTGTTTATTTATTCACCAAAAAATGTCTTTGGAGTACAAATTAGGTTTTGAACCTAATTTTCCGTGTGTGCTTTGTCGGGTGTGTAAAACCTGAGCCTGTGTGAGCTGACCATGGTGCTGTCTTAGCAACTGCTGCCTTGGCCTCAGTGGAGGGGATAATTACAGTAATTTATTCTGCTAGAATGCTGGCTCTGCCTGCAAACTTTAGAGATGATTGAGAGACAAACCTTGTGCTTTTTCAAACCAGAGGTCCCGGATTCAATTTTTACCATTGTGACCCAAAAGCAGGCATCATGCTGTGACTTACAATGGGTAAAAATAGCCAGGAACATCGAGGATCAAATTCCCTGTCACAGGAACACGAATTATTCGTGCCACACAGATGCTGGGGATCTTTAGATACCATATGGTTGATATGTACTAACATAAAGTACAGCATGAAGAGGCTGCAGCCAAGGTGGGATCTGAACCTGAATCCCAGGAGAAAATGCTGACTGTGGAATAACTCAAATAGCCCCACTAATTGCTTTTCTGGGAATCGTTTGCACCACTCCTGATTTTAGGGATGGTTGAGGGCACTCGGGAGGTTCCTTGGGGTCTTGTTTTTTGTGCTAATCTTTCTCAGCTCTTAATGCAGAGGGTGGCTGGAGGAGGAGCTGGATTGCTGTGGAATCACTGATTTAAGGAACCTACCTTGCTCTGATGACGACTGAGTGAACCTAAAGATCTTGCTCTCACTAGCCTGGAGCAAAGAGGCAAAGTTGCCAACATCTCCCTCATTTATTCACAGAATAAAGCTCTCTCAAGGTAATTAACCACATCTCCATCTTCTTTGGCTGGCTTGCCTTTCAAACTGCTTGTTTTTCTGTGGCTGTATTCATAAAATGTCTCTAACCAAAGAGAGAGAGGCAGAAAAGGGAGGAAGCTCATCTCCAAAAGGGATTTAAATAGAAAGGATGCTTAGATTTAAACAAGTGTCCCCACATCCAATAGTGACGCATTAAATCACTGGAGTTTCAATAACTCATACAGTATCTCCATGGAGATGTGCACCATATGGAGTTAATTAGTAGAACAACAAAACAATCAATTAGTTCCTTAATTAGTTTTACTAAGAAATGATAACAAACACAAACAATTTATTGAAACAAATACCCAGACCACAATGATGGTTTAATGGCCTCAGTGAAACTGGCTCCATGCTGAGCCCCTCAGTGTTGCTGGGATTGATTTTGGAGATATTGAGGGTAAATGTTTGCTTTGGTCCAGCCAAAATGTTTTATCAGTGTGATCAATTATTTACAGTATTAGAACAGAGAGAGGAGATTGCTGAGAGATTTTCATTTAAAAACACATGAAAAAAGAGGGGAAAGAAAACCTTAAGTAATAAGGTTGCATCAAGCCAGCATTTAACCTCGGAGCGATGTGGGGGGATTAAAACAACAGGGATTTGCTCCAGTATCATTTGATCCTAGAAATAAATTGACTTTCTGTATCTTATCCAGATTGGTATTTTTGGTATATACATTACTTGGAGAGGAGTGGATCGGGAATGCACAGATCATCCATTAACTCAGACATATTCAAAACAAAGTGGTTCTGGGAAGAGGGATATTGGCAATAAAGGAGTTGGATACAGATCATGGGGGTCAGAACGTACAGGGGGAGTTGGCTGGGGTTTTGTGCTGATCTGTATCAAAGGTATTTGTGTGAGATTGTTTTTTTTGCATGAAGGGAGACGTCTCCACATATCACATCTGACTGGCACTGATATCAGGAGGGACTCAAGAGCTCTGGAGAATGCATTACCTATGCCACCAAGAGCAGTAAATATCAGAATTAGCTCCTTTGCTGCACTCAGGGCTGTGATTAATTGCTTGTTAACAAGATGTTCAAAGTACAACGATTTATCTGAGTTTGATCAGGCAGATTATGGGATATAACATTTTAATAAATTCATTGTGACTATAGATATATGTTAAAATGATAAATAAGCCGAGCTGCTATAGATGTTTTAGATCCAATAAAGCTATTTTTAGAATGTGTTTATGTGATGGACTAACCTATTATTTACTCAGTTGCATTTTTATGAACTAATAATTTTCTTTAAAAATAATGCCCCGACTTTAGAATGGTGTTTTATTACTATCATTTTCCCCATAATTCTTCTTTTCCCAATAAATGGATCTTTTTTTGTTTAAAAAAATAAATAAAGTAATCCTATTTTTTGCAGCTTTGGAGAAGGCTCAGCCCTTGCAGCCAGAGGCTGTGTGGGAACGATGCTCAAGATGCAGATTGTGAGCAGCCATACCCAGAGGGGACACATCTGGCAACTTTCTGTGAGGGAAACTCCTCTGAACAGCCTGTCCCAGCTGGGACATGACAGCAGGGGACCAGCTACTGAAAAGAGCTGGCAGAGAGAAATGCAAACTCTTGTGGAAGTCACCAAAACCCCTGCAGCCTTGGTTTCTGGGAGCACTGAAGGCTGTGTGGAGATTTGAGTCTGTGTCCTGTTGGGTCAGGGAGCAAAGGGGAGCCTTTCTCTATGCCCTGGCTTTAGGAGCTCTGTTCCCCACCTGAGCAGGCTGGAGGTGGTTTCCAAGGCAGCCCTTTTTCAGGAAATGGGTTGAAATCCTTCCTGGGAAGTGCGAGGCTGAAGGTGAGCACAGCATTAGGCAGCTTATTAAATTAATAGTGCATTAAAGAACTCAGGGGAGGTGGAAGGGAGCGGAAAGGGAAAGAGAAGGGGCTGCCAAAATTATCTGAATGTGCCCCCTCCATGATGATTGACTCCCAGCCTGGGCAGGAGGAGGTGGCTCTGTTGGTTGTGGCTGCTGTCCCTGACGAGGCTGGTTTAAGAAAAAAACCAATCCCTGCTTTCCAGCCCTCAGTACCTATGGCTTTTTACAGCACCTTCATTTGCTCTGCTCCCATTTTTGGAGGCCAGATTAAGTAGCTATTCTAACCTTGTGGATACAGCTCATTATTTTGTTAAGGAATAGGAATAAAATGTCGTTTTCAGGTCTGTGTAAACCAACTCTCCGTTTTGTCCTGCAGGACATCATGAGGTGTTCCAGACACACAGCCACAGTCTCCAGCACCCCAGCAGCTCCTCCTGGGGGCTGAGGAGCTGAGGATAAATCACTGCTTGCAGCCAGGCTGCTGGTTAGAATGTAAATGTCTAAACTTTGGAGAAGTGACCTCTGTTAAGTGGTTTAATGCAGTCTGTTGCCAGGAGCTCATGAATTCTGTATTACAGCAAGTAGTTCCATGAGATAGCAACTATCTTACTAATAAAACAACCTCAACATATTTATCACAATAACTCAGACACAGAGAAAGTACAAATATCTTTGATACTGGGAAATGAACTGGCTGCCTATAGGCATCCTCTTTGCTTTATTGATTTAACCCTTCACAGGTGCCTGTCAGGGATTGGTGCAAACCTGGTGCAGCAGAGGAGCTTTAAAAGGATTAAGCAATGATGCTGTGTGTCTGCACCACCTCTCCAGTTCAGCAGGACTCAGGATGTGTTACAGGTGTACAGCAGCCCTGCAGGTTGGATGTGACAAGTGTTGCTTCATCAACTGCCAAAGTGCAGCTCTTTGTGAACTTGAGGTACAGCAAAGCAGATTTCCTGCACTCTGCGGTGTATTTAGGGGAGGGAGTGAAGGAGAAAACTCTGTCCAGCTGAGGCACTCTGAAGGATTTCAGGGGGCAGGAGGCTGATGCTGTGGTTTGACTCAGGCCATCAGGCCCACAACAGTGCTTGGGTTCATCTCGTGCTTTGCAGATCCTGCTGGCCAGAGGGTCTCAGAGGGCTTGTAACTGGCTTAAGGTGCCAAAAGGGGAAAATAACGCCCAGAGAAGCTGTGGATGCTCCATCCCTGGGTGTGTTCAGGGCCAGGTTGTGTGGGGCTTGGAACAACCTGGTCTAGTGGAAGGCATGCGCTTTTCTGTCCCTCCAACCCAAAGCATCCAGGGATTCTGTGATTCTGTGGCAAGTGACCTCCTGAGCAGGCAGTGATGCCTGGCTGCTCTGAATGGATGTGTTGCTAAAAATTTCTCACTGATGTCCTTGGTTTTTCAGCCCACTCCATCGCTCCCCATGACACACCAGGCCCTTTTGGGTGGTTTTTAGAGGGTCACAGACCCAGTGGACACAGACACCACTGGGCACAGACACCACTCCCTGCCCCTCAGATCAGGTGCCTGTTACCAGTGCTGACCCTGTCTGACCTGTGTTATCTTGTGTGACCAGAGACTGCAGTGGGACTGGATGGATTTTAAAGCCCATGGATATGGTCAGGTAGAGCTGATTCCTCCATTCCTTAAGGGATTTAGGACAGGGAGACTTAGAAGTTATTATGGACTAGCTAAAATCTCTTGTAAGTGATCAAGTCTAAGTGATAAAGATAGTCATGTTCTGGAGTGATAAAAGCCCAATTTCACAGGCCATCCGCGCTGGTTTTCTTGAGATAGATAATGTTCCTACCACACACATCTCCCCATCTTCTTTTTTTTTGGTTAAGATCTCCCTTCTTTTTAAAATGAAGTAAAATGTTGGAATTGCTGAAGAAGTAGCACTTTTTATGGTCATTTTACCCCCGGAAAAGGTCTTCCATTATTTCAAGCACTGGCAAAAATTTGGAGAGAAGAAAAAAAGATTTTTGAGATTTTTTCCCTTTGAAATATGGACTGGATAGAGAGAGGAGAAGGTCAGTGCTGCAGTGGCTGAAACAGCGGGGGAAGAGAAAAATGTCAGGACTACTTTTTATTGTTTTTATGATCCCACTTAGACCCACTAAAACGTGTCGATTTCCAATACAAACAACTCGAGAGAAAACGCGGTAACGTCATTGCCGCGTGGGCTGTCCTGTGGAGCCACACTTCTCCCCACAGTTTCATTCTGTGGGGCACTCACAGACCTTCCCTCCCGTGTGGGGGAATCACTCTCAGAGTGCCTGCGGTCCTTGAGGCACGGATTTAACTCGTCTGTGTTTATTTGTGGTAGGAGAATGTTTTCAGCTGCGGAATCCCTGTGAAATCGAGATTTCACTGCTTGTTGAACTTCACGCCCTCGGCATAGCCAGGGTCCTGTTCCAGCGGCGCTCTGCAGGCTGGGGGCTCTTCAGGCAGAGCCTGTGCTCAGGGTGCTCAGGGTGC
>VYZR01037347.1:0-10359 GCA_013400675.1 Oxylabes madagascariensis
ACAAAACAAAAAAAACAACAACCCAAGAAAATCCAACCTTCTGTAATTATTCTTTGACAAGGAAGGAGAAAATAATTTGACATTGTTAGGCAGGGTCCGTTTGTGGCCGGACACCTTCTTTGCCAAATGCTACTCAGTTAAAAATCTGTCCATATGTGATCCCAATCAGCACTGTAGTGTGGGTGTATCTGCAACTGGATTCTGAATAATACTGAGCTTTTTGATTTGATTAAAGGCTGGAAATCTCTGGGAAAAATCTCTGTATTGTTCTTCCCCGTCCACTCTGTGATTGAACTGTCAGGAGATCTCCAAATCTTGTGATTTCCACAAGGGGCTTTTGAGGGCTGTCATTGAAGTTCATGCACTGGGGATGCAGAAGACTGATGCTGACCATGGGAGCTGCTTTAGGCAGAGTTTCTTTGTGATATTCTGGACTTTGTCACAATTAGGTGTGACTCAAATACCCTTCTCAAAGGTTTGCTGTTGCATTTCAAGAGCAGCATTTGGGTATAGTTAGAGGAACTTGCTTATGGAGTCTTGCAAGGTTTTGTTTTGTAATCTACTGGGCATTTCAGTCAGCTGAAGGGATCCCAGGCTTGGTATTTGCCACTTTCAGCCTGATGCATCCTCCATTGCCTGTTCCCAGTTCCTTTTGTTTATGGGAGCCCGGAATGAAGATGGAAAGCCGCAGCCATTGCAGACCGCTGATATGACTCCCATGAATGGAAGGGAGAGCCTCTATTGAGTTCCTCTTGACAATGTGGCCTCTTCAAGATTCCTGAGAAATACATACCTAAGATTTGTTTTATCCAAAACAGCCTCCAAACTTTTATTTCAACAGTTAAAACTGGGGGAATCAGTTTGTTCCTCATTGTGAATAAGGGACCCCAAAGGTAGCAGCAGCTGAGAGTGGTTGCAAAGTGGTTCACTTTGCACTCTGATCATCCAGGTAAACACTGTTTTTGCTGACAGTTGAGCTCCCTCCCAAATCCACCCCTTCTTTTCCCCAGTTTTACCCAGATTTACCATGGTTGTTCACAGCTAAACCAGTAATGTGCCACAGAATTACCCTGACCAGTCTAGGGCTGATGTTTGTGGCAGTGAAGCTTTCCTGGCTGTGCTCTATGATCTCTCAGTGCATCCTGTTTGAGAATAAGACACCAGTACCTGTGATGAAGATCCTGGGAGCCTTTGCTCTATGCACACCTCTCCACCTTCCTGTTGTCTGTATTAGTAGGATAAAGCTACTAGCAGATGCTCCTCAGTCGATTGGCTGCTAATTGAGGAGGGCTGCCCTGAGACAAATCCTTTGTAAGCTTGTTAGCACTTGCCTAAAGGCCAGGGGCTGGTTGGCTTAATTTTGAAGTGGTTTAGTTTTATTTGCTTTCAGTTTTTCAGCATAACAGAATTTAAAATTCCCTGGGAATTGAAGGCTGGGATTGTACATGTCATCCTTTAGTTGTTCAGCAAATCTTAGCAAAGTTGTTAGTCCTTTCTTATGAACAAGTTCCTTTTCCAGGGTCACCCAGCAGACTGTGCTGTGGAGTAGGGAGCTGAATATGGACCCCTTAGCTCCCCTCTCTCCCGATGTCCTGTGAAAATCCCGTGTTCCCAGCAGGATCTGCTGTTGCAGAGCAGCATTTCAGTCTTGTGGTGGTCCATGCAGGCTGAGCTGGATGCAGACTTGGTTACCAGTGTTGCCGTGTTCAGACGGAGGCTCCCGTTGGTGTGGAGGCAGTGTGGATCTCACAGATCTCACAGAGCTGTCAGGTACCAGCTGTCAGTTGCTGGAAGTTTTGCAGAGAAGAGTGGGTGTGCAGTGAAGCTGTTTTGCTCCTCAGCACGTGGCATTGCTGTTAATCCCCTTCACCATAAATCTGACAGCAGCTTCCTCAGCACTGAGATTCAGCTTTCATCTTTTCCCCTCAAATGCTATGTGGGAACCTTTGGAGTGCCAAGGTCTCAGGCTGTGGTAGAAAAGCAGAGGTCGCAGAGGTGACCCCAAGACACCCCCGTGTTTTACAGATCTCTGGGCACCCTTCAGCCTGACACACTTGAGCTTAATTCCTCATGGGGGAGGGTAATCCCTCTCACAACACAATCTGAACAGAACACAGGAAGTAAGTTGGGAAAAGTATTTTTCCCTCAGAACCTCCAGTGTTTGGACCCTACTATAGAAAGCAGCGGGTGTGCTTTCCTCACATAGGAGAGTTTGAGAAATGGGGTTATCACAGCCAAATTTGGCAAGCAATTCCTTGCTTTGTGGCCTGGTTCACACATATGGTGTTTCCCCGGCCCTTTATGGAGCCCACCTTCAGGAACAGGAGTTCTCCTCCTTGAACTTGTGCAGTGGCCATGTGTGTGCCTGGGGCTTTGCTCCAGGGATGAGCTGGGGCTTTGCTCCAGGGATGAGCTAGGGCTTTTCCTGGTCATACCTTTGTTCCTGTGTGTGAGGGTAATTGTCTCTGGATTTACACTCTGCCATTTGCTAATGCTCCTGCAGCTTGGGTTGGAGCATTTGCAGGTGGGAGATTTGACATGTATTCTAAGTCCTTGGAAGGACATTCCCCTCCTTGCTCTCTTTGCCGGTCTGTGCATCTGAGGAAGTAAAAAGGAATCAGCTTAACAAGTCTTTTCTTGTCATTTGGGAGTTCTGAATTTTTCTTTTTTCTTGTCCTTCCTTCTAAAAAAGATTTAAGCAGAGGGTGGTTTTTCCACACCTGTCCAAGGTCACTGTAGTCATTTCCACCTGCTTTGTTCCTAACTTGGATTCACATTAGTGGATCAAAAGTATTATGCTCTTCAAACACGTATTCAGTGCCTGACACCTTTATCCCTTATACTTGAAAAGAGCCTTGACTTCTCTTATACTTTGTTATCTTGTCGTGTTTTTCCTTTCTATTTTATCTTTTTTGTCTGTGTCCTCTTTTAAAGGGAGCTGTTCCTCCAATGGATTGTCCATGCCTCTCTGGGCCTCATCTTGTCTTCCCTTCAATTAGATCAGCAGATTTGACATTGCGTGTCTTTTAATTTTACCTTACAGCCAAGAAAATTCCCAAGAATAATCTTACTTTTCATTTTCTTTCTGTTGTAGTTGGAAAGCTAAAAGAGATTTTTAAAAAATGTTATAATGAATGAAAAATCCAGGAGGAGAGGTACCTCTGCCACATATGAGTGGTACAAATATTTGTGAGCCTTCTGTGATGTATTGGGGATGAGAATTTGGTTTGGGTGAGCGAGTCCAACACGCAGGAAACAGCTGAGAGTGATATTGCATATTTAATGTTATTTGCAATGAATTATTAGGTTAGAGGAGATAGCTGTAGCTGGAGGGTGTCAGCTTTGAACAGGGTAGGGAGTTGTGTTCCTGTTATTTTTAGGAGTGCCTCAGCCTCTTCATGCTCATGGTTGACATCGGCCATTTTCACATATTTTAGGGGATTTATATTTGGATTAGGTCCCTATAACTACAGGTTGGGAATAACCCCCCAGAGACCTTACAGGGTCTTCTGTATGTGATGGATAATTTCAGTTGCTGCATTAGTGGTGCAAATGAGAAATCGCTGATGACACTTGTCATTTGTTCCTCTTGCCACAGTGCACTTCATGTTCAGCTGTCGCTGCTAAGAGCAGTTTATGGTTTCTGCTGCAAAAGAGAGATCTTTCTGCACTACTATATAAAAATAAGTTGTGATTTTGGAAGAAAGAACAAAGATCAGGCATTGGGTGGTTTGCAGGAGCATCAGCTCCCATTGCCTGTGCAGTTGTATTTTGTGCTTGAGACAAAACTGCTGTGGAGCCCCACATGTGTCTGATGTGAGTCAGTGCTGCTTTCTGCTTGACCTCATTTCTTGGTGCTGCCCACGGCATGTGCTGACACATATCTGTGCAGCTGGGAGCCCGAGCTTTGGACACACAGATGAATGAAGAGCCTTGGTGTGTGTTTCTGTGCTGGCTGAGTGCTGCTCATCAGGCCAGGGCAATTCTGCTCCTGCAGCAAGAATTTGGGTGGGGTTGGCTCCTCTGGGGGTGCTTGTTTGGTGTGGGGTTTTTCTCATCTCATCTCATCTCATCACTCAGAGTCTCTGATAGACCTGTGGCAGCTCATGAGTCCCCTGCCTGGCTCTGCAAGTGAAAGGTGCAACATCTGAGCTCCTGGCCTGCACTTCCAAGCAGCTTCCTGACTCTTCTGGTTTTAGTGACAATTCAGTGTTCTTTGAATCACAGAAGAGTTTGGTTTGAAGAGACCTTAAAGCCCATCTCATCCCACCCCTGCCATGGGCAGGGACACCTTCCACTGTCCCAGGTTGCTCCAAGCCCTGTCCAACCTGGCCTTGGACACTTCCAGGGATCCAGGGGCAGCCACAGCTGCTCTGGGCATCCTGTGCCAGGGCCTCCCCACCCTCCCAGGGAACAATTTCTCCCCAACATCCCATCTAACTCTGCCCTGTGGCAGGGTGAAATCATTCCCCTTTGTCCTGTCACTCCATGCCCTCATGCAAAGTCCATCTTCAGATTTGTAGGTCTCCAATGCTTTACATTTAGTTGATCTGCAGTTTTTTATTTCACAGATAAGAGAAAGTAGGAAATTAACAGTGGATGGTTCTGCTTCAGCTGAGTACAGTTTGAGTGTCAGAGGTTCTAATGAGCTGAGTGACAAATTTAATTCAGGCTACAAATGCTACAGGTTTATTTAAAGTCAGGACTTCTCATGGAGTAAGCAGCAGAATTATTCCTTCTCCATCATCTTTACTCTCTCATCCTGTACACAGGGTCGTACCTGTGAAAAGCAAACATCCATGGTCCCTATGTGAGATGTCTTCTCTTGTGCCTGACCCTCAGGAGCAGTCCTGATGATTGTCACTGGATTTGGCAGTGGTCCTCACTGCTGTCCCTCAGTCATCAGCCTTCTCTGCGCTGTTTGCACACTGGCAGAGCTTTTGCCCCTTTCCAACAGCTGAGGATCTGGCCCAGGGTTGCATGCAAGAGTCACCATCCAGGACAACTAAAATCAAAATGCATCACTCATTTAACAACCATCCCAACATTCTTCTGTGTCACCAGTGTTAGGAGGTTTGTAGAGGCAGGCTAATTGAAAACAGCTCCTTGCTGTTTTGGCTGTCAGGCTTAGCTGCAGGAAAAGAAACTGAATGCTGGAGATCAGATCCTGGCAGCCAGAACTGCTTTCCATACACCTTTTCAAACTTATTTTCGTTTTCAGCATCAGCATGCATTGTGTTAAAGTTTTTAGATTTTAAGTAGCTTTATTTAATGACTTCTTCCTGTTGCCTTTAGCAGATTGAATGTATAAAGAGACTGCTTAAATCCTAGTGCTGGGTGTGCCCTCCTCCCTAATGCTGTGGTGCCTTAAAGGGTTTGATATTTCACTGGCTGATGCAGTGATGCGCCTGCAACAGAACCTCTGAGCCCCCTTTTGCTGCTTAACACCAAACGGCTTGGGGTGTGCTGGTAACAGATAAATGGTGTGAGAGCTGCACAATGCACAAGCAGGCTGATGTCTAGCAGGGGTCACATCAGCTCTGTGGGTTTGTTCAGAGTGACAGTTCAGTGTGTGTGTTCATAGCCCAGCCTGGCCTCAAAGGCTGCTGCTGCCTTCCTGAGTGCTGCAGATTTGTCAGATCACCTACAGTGCCATGGCACTGATGCCCCACAGAGGGTACTTTGGGGGGTTCCTGAATACTGAGTTGTAATTACAGGCTAGAATAGCCCCATCTGGAGATCCAAGCTGTTGTCACTCTTATGGTATTGTCACTGTCTGGTTTTAAATAAAGAAGAGTATAATCTTAACTAAAATATTTGATGCTGGCTCATAGCATCTGCTTTCAAGTGTGAGCTCTGGAGCCAGGAGAGCACTTGCTGCAGGGAAGCAGAGCAGTTCCTGGCAGCTGGAGTTCTCAGAAGCAGCAGTGAAGGCACAGAGGGCTGTGTGCAGCAGCCAGGGAGGTTGGAGTGGAGCTCTCAGTGCAGCAGCTGCAGGAGTGCGAGGGGAGAGGATCCTGCTGCTCTCTGTGTCCTTGGGTGGCCGCAGGTGACACAGGGAAAAGCTTTGTGGCATGCCCAGTGCTTGGAAGCTCCTTTGCTGCTGCTGCTGTGATGCAGGTAATGGCACAGCTTTTAGGTCCTGCCTGAAATGGTATTGCTGTGTGGCAGGACCTTGGAGATGGAGAGAGAATCAGTGAGCAAGGGGGATAAATGCTTCAAAACAGCTGTTCTTTGGTGGTCAACCCATGCCACACGTGACATGAAATGTCCTGATAATAACCTAAGCAGTAGTTAAGAAATCCCTGCATAACAGGATCTGCTTTGTTTGTTATTGATTGTTATAGATTATAGATATATGTTATAGATTTTTATTGATATACAGATTGTTGGGTATATAAAACTTGACAATTCCTCCTTGGATGTGGATGGTCTGCCTGCAGCCATGGGCTGTGCCAGGTATTGTAAAGAAGGCAGCTTCTCTTGTCCCTATTTTTTGCCATGTTTGGAAGGTGAGTTTGCTGTGACTGTCAGAAGCTACTGGGTTAACATTTTATGCGCTTAGAGATAATCTAGTGTTGACTCAAGACATGATGCTTCAGTGTGACTTGAAGGCTTGAAACTCTGCTGTCAAGATACACTAAAAATATCCCCTCATCTTCCTGCTGAGCAGCATTTGGCACCAGGAGCCTGGGAGTGATGCTCTGTATGTCAGCTGGGCTGGCTCTGCACTGGGGTGCTCAGCCCTGGGCCCTGCCACCTCTTCCCTTGGCATGGAGCAGGTTTGAGAGTGAGCAATAGCTGGGAAAGAGCTGACATTTCTCCTGGGATCGTGATGTGGGATGTTTCCCCTCAAGCGAGTAGAAGGTGTTTGGTGAGTGCTGTTTGTCACAGCTGCTGGATGATGGAAGAGCTGCTTATTCATTGAGAGCTCTGGAGAACTGCTGGCAGCATCTGTACATCATGCTCCGTGTGTTTTGTGGGAATAACAGAGGTCTCTGAGAGCTTTGTTTTGCCACTGCTCAGACTCCATTTGCTGGGCAGGATGGTGCTGGCACCATGGGTGGACTGCAGAGGGTTCACACTAATTCCAAGGGTCTGTACAGGTTTACTCACCTTCCCCAGGTGCAGCACGGAGGTTATTTCCTTGAAGGATGGGTTGTGTCTCAGGCTTAATCTGGTGGGTGCTGGCTGGTGCAGGGATGGCTGCACAGCACAAGGAGACACCTCCAGCTCTGCTGTATCACCTTTATCTCATCTTCGAGCAATGACGAAAAGATCCTTCTCTATTGAACGTGTAGGTGCAGAAGACAAATTATAAACTCTTCAGCAGGGACTAAAAGAGGTGGTAAAATTTAGAATCGTAATTAATTCTTACATCTCAACCAGTATGGGCTTGTTTTAACTGCTAAGCACAGTGACCTGCCCAAGTCTGGCACTGAATCATGGCCAATTTGTATAAATTCTCACAGCAGCTTCTGGCATTGACACAGCGTCCTTCCGAGTAACCATTGGTTTGTGAGCCAGCCTGTTTGATTTTGGGGTGAATCATCAAGCAGTAAATGTGTGATGTGACACTTGACTGCTGTGTTTTGCTCTTTCAGGTGTTAGTCACACGAGATCTGTGCTTCCTTGCCTTCCTATTTTGGTTTCTCTCTCTCCACACTGGGCTGTGGCAAGCAGCGGCTCTTGGATAAGGTGGCACTTCTGTAGTTTTTTGTAAAGGCCAAAGCCTTCTGCTGTTGGTGACCCCAACTGCTCCACACAGAGTTCCTTCTCCCAGCAGAGGAGAGAGAAGGCTGCAGCAGGACAGCTTGAATGGGGTATTGTTCCTTCTCAGACAGGAGGTCAGGCACGTTGGTGGCTTCCTGGGAAGGCTTTGTGCAGCTGCAGTGCAGGGCCTGGCTTTAGGGGGTCTACTGTGGCCCTTAGTTGTGCCTGTATTACAGTAGATGCTGCTGCTCCCTGAATTGTTTCTTTCACCAAAAACTGAAGGAGTGAGGCAAATTATTGGCTGTAGTCTAGGCAGAGATAACACTGGGTCAATGTTTGTAGCCTGGGTGCTGTTGTCCCATGCACTTCTCACTGGCAAATCTTTTTCCTCTGGCCAACAGAAGTGTTTCTTTATTTCCCCTCAGGCCCCAAAGACTTTTGCTGTGCACACTCTGCGCCTCTTTGAAATTACGTTCTGTTTTCCCTGAATCAGTGCCTTTCTGTACCCTAAATATGCATTTGGTCCCCTCCCACATTGTTCCTTGTATATTTTATCTAACTTTGTGGCTAGTGGGAAGCTGGTATCTGATCTGTTCAAAGCACGTGGATTATTGTGTCTGGTGTGTGCAGACTCTGTGGTTCCCTTAGCACTGAGACCAAGCAGTGGGAGGGACTGCAGGAAGAAATTCCTTTTTCCTAGAAGGCCTAAATCTGCAGAGGAATATTTATGTATCATTAGAGCTGCTCAAAAGCTGCTCCAAATGTATCCTCTTCCTACTTAAAAGTGATGAGGCGTCTTCATCTTGCTTCTCATCTTTTCTTTTCAAAGAGATGATGATCTGGGCATCTTCAGCTCAAAATCTGGTATTGTACCTCCTCCTCACTTCCCTTCCTCTGAACACAGGGGTTCCTTTTTCCTGGCAACCTGCACATAGCTGTAACATGACCTTGAGGAATCTCATTAATTAATACAGATTTAAACATTGTCTGATCATGAAAATTTGTGTTTTAGCACAATGCTGAAGTCTTCTCCTTGTCACATATTCATGTAATATTGACTGTAAATTCTGTCTATGTCAGGTGCATCACAATTAAGTTTCTTTGTGCTCCACACAATGCAATTTAATTTCCCCCCCACAGCTTCTGTACTCTTGGAGGTCCCATCTAACAGAAGCTGCCTCTGGAAGCACATGGAAAGCACTTGGGACCCAGCAGGCTGGAGGGAACTGCCTCGAGGTGTGCAGAGGGTTTGGCTGCTGAGATGTTTTGTTTCCTGCAGTAATTCAGTGGTTACACGTCCCTGTTGTGCATTCCTGGGGCCTCTGTGGTGTAATTGATTTCAAGGTCACTTCCTAGAAAACCCTGCCAAGGAGAAACAGGAGTAGCTGTTAGAAAGATCCTGCCTGCTGGCCATGTCCTGTGGGGTTTGTAGGAACAGCAGTGACACAGCTCTTAAAATGGAGGGGCAGGATCTGTCAGGATCTCTGACACCCTGGGAATGTGCAGGACTTGCAGAGGGCCTCTGCTCTGCAGGGGAAGGGGCTGAGCAACTGGAGTAGCGGGGTGTAGAGGAGGGTAATTTCCTCTTTTCTCTGTGATTATGAGGCTTTAGAATGTCACTTTTGGGGTTTGACACTTGTGGGTTTGTATCATTTGCTCTTGTCTGGCATCTGGCTGACCTTTGGAGTACTCTCTTCTCACAGATAGGGGGTTTGTACTGGTTACTGAGTATTTAGCCAACAGTTTAGAACACTTCCAAGCATGGCTTCTTGCATTGTTCTCAAGCTCTCTTCTCACAAGCTGATTTTCACTTTTCAGTGTTGGTCCCATAATCCGTTTGGGATGGATATTTACCAGACCAGGTAAAACCACTTGGATGCATTTCCTAGGACATCATATGGCAAAAGCTTGGTCAGAGCACTCTGCAGATTTCACAGTCAGCCATATCACAGTTAATGATTGCTCCTTGTAATTAATCATTTGTCAGCTTCAGTGGTGCTAAGGAGTCTTTGTTGGGATGCAGAGGTCACTGAAACCAGTTGGAAATATCCTTATCCTAGTTTGGGCTCCCTTCGGTGTGAAAGGAAAATCTGACACTATTGAACCTTTGAGATCTTTGACTTTCCTGCATGTTTTAACTTTTCAGCTAGAAATTGTTTCACTTGAATGTGTTTTTTTCATTTAATTTCTTTGTTGAATTTTTTCATTACAATGAACTGTATCTAAATGCTTATTTTTTCTTTACATTTAGATGCACCCAAAACTAATTGATTATAGTTCTAAGCAAAAGATCTTGATGAGTTCAAACAGATTCCAGGTCCCTCTGTCTTCACTCAGCTCTCTTGTGAAATTTAATGTGTAATTTCAGTTTCAGGACTGCAGAGATTTCAATGACTCTTTGAACTGTTGGTCACAGTCCACTACAACAAAAACACTGATTTTTGCAACAATTCTTATGTCAGAAATCTGGGGAAAACCAACATGATTTAGGAAAGGACACTGGTGGGCCTGAGCCAGCTTCTCTTGTGGAATGGTTGGTTTGGGTATGAGGTTTCAATCCCAGTGGGGTTTAGAGGAAGGGAGGGAGTGGCTTCAAGGCACCATGAATTTTAATTCATATATATATATATAATATATATATATATT
>VYZR01037398.1:1910-12475 GCA_013400675.1 Oxylabes madagascariensis
AAATCCTACCAGCAGGAGCCCACCAGCTCATGGAGGTTGGGCAATGCCCTGTGAGTGAGTGATGACATAGAAGAGAGGCTTTAGCATGTGTCACCTCAAGCCCTGGGTCCTGCCCCAGGGTCTGCTATCTCAGTGAGCTATGACCCGTGCCAGAGGGTCAGCAGGGAGACACTCAGAGGGGATTTGCACTGTGGAGCCTGCAGGTTTGCTGCTCTTCTCACTCAAGAAGAGTCCTCCTCTTCACCCTTCCTTGCCCAGCTGGGGCAATGCTTCCCAGAGAGGACAAACAGGCACCTGCCCTCCCACCTTCTCACCTGCAGGCCAGCACCAAAGCTGAGTGACAAGAGCCATAGAAAGGTCCAGCATTGCCAGCAGTGATCCAACTTAGGACAGTTTCCTACTCAACCCAGCAGAAATGATCTCCAGGTGACCACTGCATCCCACGAGGAAAGGGACATGAAGTCTCTCCTCTCCTGTGTCAAGAGATAAAGTACCAAGATACAAAATTGGATATGTGTTTGATTGCTAAATTCGACCTTCTGAGGGATCCACATTAGGGATTCTATGGCATTGCATGTTAACAATGAATATAAACAACCAAGCATCTTTAAACACTTACTAAGAGGTCTCCATGCTTTAGGCTAAGGAATACACCCTGAGTGCATTCACGTCAGCAACAGCATTGGGTGGCCCAGACGCAGAGCTGCAGGGCAACCCAAATCCTCACATGGTCATTTCCTTCCATAATTGCAAGAAATTGCCATTTCAGCTGTGTACACAGGGAAGTGTCCATACCTGGCAGGAGTGCTGATACAACTTCAAGAATCTCAGAAAAACCCTGTAGGGCCATGACCCAGGGAGCAGCATGATCAGAGAACAATGACCCAGGAGCAGGGAGCCACAAGTCCATGTGAGCACAGGCCTGAAGTGTAGGCACTGCTAAGGAGAGCTACACTTCCCACATGGCTGGTCTTAAATCTGTCCCTGAGAACCAGAGCCAGGAAAAAGCATTGGGTTCATGAGCTGTAGCAGCAGCAAAGTTCTGACTCTACTAAGTTTCAGGAAGAATGTCCCCAGAATTGATTTATCAGATGCAAGCAAAGAAAAGCATGAGACTACATGAAACAAGCACTTCCCTGGTCACCTGTTCACATCCAACACCAACATTTGAAAAAGTCAGGCAGAGAATGCAGCTAAAAATGAAGGCTCAGTGTTCAGCTGGCCCAGTCCCTGCCAGCCAGCCAAGCAAAAAGACCTGAGAAGCAAAATGCCCTTGGCAGGGAACTTCCACTAATACTCTTAGCCTGTTGCAAATGCAAAGTAACACAACCCACAGCAGAAAGTGTTTAAATTAGGTCAGGCTTTTTTTGGCATTTCTCCAGGTGGGATAATCACCAAGGCTGACACTCAGCAGCTTGTGAGCATGGGGTAATCTGTGCCATTTATTCATGCCCTTAGTCACTGGCATTTCAATAGGGAAATGCAACACCTCTGGATTCAGGAGCTCCTAACACTCAAACTCTCACCTTCTCTGGCACAGCCACTCTTTTTCCCCCATGGTGTTCTGAGCTGCTGGTTAATGAACACAATAAAGTACTGGAAATGCCT
The DNA here is from genome assembly GCA_013400675.1 of Oxylabes madagascariensis. NCBI lineage: Eukaryota > Metazoa > Chordata > Aves > Passeriformes > Timaliidae > Oxylabes > Oxylabes madagascariensis. Next base: position 3,519 of record VYZR01037398.1, read on the forward strand.
CTTTATATTCACCTGCACCTTCATTTCTTTGCTAGACTCTTTTTGAAGGAGACCGGTGCAATTACCCATCCTCAAACCAAGGGGATAGAAGATTAACAGAGGCAAATTCACCTAAGTATGAGGAAATGCCTTCACCACTGCTCTGTGCTTGTGCAGATAGAAGCCAGGGAATAAGCATGTATGAACTGAGGAATTAGAGAAGGACAACTGAGAACACCTGAGCAGCCTGACCCAGGATTTCCACGGTCAGCAGATGGAAACATACAGAGTCACTGACATGGCTGGCAAGAAAAAACAGGCCATCTCCATGCAGAGCACTGAGAATGGGGTAACGAGGAGGGAAAACGGGGATTTATTCCCATTGGATCTGAGCACAACCCAGATGCAGATCTTTGATGTCAGGCAACCAGCTCATCCTCCCAACAACATGAATCAAGGTGTTGCCTATTGTTCACTGCAAGCTTGGCAAACCCTGGCAATGATAGGAAGTGGCATTTCCCTTGGGAGGAAGAACCCACAGAAGATGCACTCCTAAGGAGCTGGACTCGCTGTATCCACGGGTGAGATTTACACCAAAAGGAAAAGGTTTACTTCAAAATACTGAAAAGCAAAAACACAAGATAGAGTATTTCCTACTTTATCAGGACTGTGAAAAAAGAAGAAGCACCCGTATCATTCACCTCAGCACTTTCACCCACTCCCAAGACTCTGCTGACCTGGCATCTTGCCCTACTACCTGAAAATGTCATTTTTTCAAGGGGAGCCTCCTCCTTCCTTACAGCCTTAGAACAGAACAGTACAGTAGCCAGGATCCAAGACCACTGCAGTCTCAGGACCAGCTTCAGCTAATCTTCCCAAGATCAAGAGTTTTCCAAAGCAGAGTTCCTTCAGTGAAAACAGCTAAGGCTTCCATCTTTTACTCAAAACCAGAGGCCAGGCTAAGGGACAAGCAGGCATCGTTTGTCTCCTCTGTGATCAGAACCCAATATTCCTTCTCATTCCATTCTTTGGGCAGTATAGCATGGGTGACAACTAAAAGCAAGCCCTCCCTCCAAGACAGCATTTGATCAAAGAAAACCACACATCATGGCAATTAGTAAGTAAGTTTTTATGTTTATAGTAGTCACTTAACATGGATACCAAGGGGTTTTAATAAGAATTCTGATGCTGGAGTGAATTCATTGGAAAAGCTGTAGAAGACCAAAACAGCTGCTCTAAAATAATTCCAAAGAAGAAAAAGTTGAGATCATACTGTGTTTTAAAAGTGAAGTTACATGGTTTAATTTGCATAGCACAAGCATATGTCAGTAGCCAAGTAATAGGCATTGATAAAGCCCATCTCAATTTGTGTTATTGCCTTTTTCTTTTAAATTTGAACAATTGGTTGCTTGTCTCTGCTGCAGTCTAGGTAGGCTTACTGGCATTTGCTCTCCAGTAGCTCCACTTGGTTTCGCCAAGGAACATTCAACACTACGAAGTTGCAAATGGTGTGCTAAGGAGAGAGAGAAAAAAGTAGTTAGGAGAAGGTTTTACCACAATGTCATTTACCACTGTTCTACACTCCTGTGGCATTCTAGATTTGCCCTCTCCAGACAAGTATTCTGGAGCAGCACTCTTGTGCTCAGATCAAGTCACAGCTCTTAAATAAACCCTAAGAAATAAAGCTGAGCAGTCACCACTGCTGAGGATCAGGTTATCTCCTTTATCCACTCACAGAGGAAAGCCTTCAGCATGAAAAATACTCCAACATAAGCCCATAGGCACAGCTAAGCCATGTGGACCTGTGTCAAATCATTGCAGTTGCCATAATGGTACACACCAGCTTTATGTTTCTCTTCTGTGCAGCTACACCTCTCACACATACAGGAACAAAGGGCACATACATCCTGTTGCTGCCATCAACAGAAGGAATAAAGCACTATGGAAAAACTCAGGCCACATAAAAGCAGACATGTTTGGTGCTCCCACCCAAAAAGCTCAATTACTCATTACAAAATGCTTGGTGGGCACAGAGAGATGGAGGGATCTTCTTCTTTTGGGCAGTGCTTTGCCCAAAGCTCTATTCACAGCAATACAAGTCCCACAGGAAAGCATGACAAGCATGTTTACACCATGTTTACATCACCATGGGAGAGAAGAGATGAGAATTCTATGGGGACTGAGGACCCTGGACTGAGAGCCAGGAGGCCTATAAGGCTTAGCAGAGTTTCCTTCACATACCCTTCTGATCCAGACCATGACTACTTCTTAAGAGGACTGAGACACATGCACTGCTCCAGCCTGAGCCCTACTTACAAAACAGCCAAAAGGCCCTGCCTTCTCTAACACCAACTGGCAAAACAAGTTCTGCAAGGGTAAAATTTGCTTTGCCCTGGTTAAATATAAAGGCGTAAGGTCTCTGATGTCAGCTGAGGCAGAGAGGGGACACTGACCACAGCCATCTGTACGAAGCCAGCCAGTGGGATGGCATTGGAAACAGGGAGGGCTGGGGGTCAGCAGGCTGTGCCCTGGAGCCTACCTTGGCCAGCTGGGGCTCCTCATGGAAAGCACAGTGCTGGATATCAGTTGCTGGCTTTGTGCAGGTTGTCCGGGCAATCTCAACTTCCATTATGTACTTGACTCCAGCCACGATCTGCAACAAGACAAGTCGGCAGAGGCAACTTTACTCACAGCACAGGGAGAAGGGCTCTCTGCCGAGAGAAGCCCGGCAGAGAGGCAGGCACTATTCCTGTACATGATGGAAAACAGACACCGAAAGTACACAGAACTGCATGTGGCAGCCTCCATGAAAGAGGCACTCGGCACCCCCTTAGAAACAGGAAACAAAATCCAAGTAAACATCTTCCACAAAACAGTTTCCTTAGCAATAAACAGAGACGTGTTAACTCATGAGCAGCACAGGAAAGCCACTGGCTCCTTCCATAGCCTGCAGCACTCAAGGTCACTCAGACTGAGAGAAGCCAAGATATAGAAAAGGGCTTTTATTCACCCTCTGTGGGGAAAAAAAATGACAGCCTACAAGACTGCCCTTCCTCCAAAGGAATCCGGCCGGCCTCATTCCCAGCCCCCCAACAGAGAGTGTCGCCCCCCGGTCGCTCACCTGCCTCTTGGCGCTGATGATCCGCACCACCCGGCTGGAGTACATGTCGTTGCTGGCCCTGTTGTACGCCGTCATGGCGAACTGCAAAGCCCGCTCCAGCCCCTCATCGTTCTCGGGGTCGTCGATGGTCTGCGGGGCGCCCACCAGCCGCGGGCGGAGCTCGCCGCCTCGCACGGCGCCGGCGAAGAAGAGCAGGGCTGCCGCAAGCAGCACCACCACAAACACCCTGTCGGCTGCCATAGCTGCGCTCTGCCAATTCCCCCCCACGGCTGCCGCCATTTTAAAAGCCACGGGCCGGGCCGGGCCGGGCCGGGCAGGGTAGTGTTTTGGGCCGAGCCCCTGCCAGCCCCGCCCCGGCCCTCCGGCGCCTGCGGCGTCGGCCTAGACTTCCGCAGGGTCAGGGAGGGGGCGGGCAAAGTGGAGGAGAAGGAGGAGAATGCTTTCCCGCACGGGCAGGGGAAGTTAGAGGCTCTTTCAAGATTGTGCCTCCTCGTGGGTTGTTGTGCTTATTTCCCTCTACTGCGACGGGAAAATAAAAGCCGCAGAGCATTTTAAGCTACCGGTGTTGTTCCCAGCACAAAACACCTTGAGTAATTTCCTACCTCTGCCTCCGCAGCACTGCTGTTGCCTCACCTACGCTTCGAGGGGCCGAGGCGGCTTCCCAGACGGATGGCTTCGCTTCCCGGCTGCTCCCATAAACACCAACATTATCTCCTTCGCCCCATCAGTAACATTGTTTGGAAAGACAGGACTCAATAGAGCATGAGGGAGCCAGCTCCGGTGAGATTTAAGACCTCATGGAGTTGTCAGGCTGAGAGAGGAGGAGGTTTTGCACCTGAATATCCACAGCTTGCCTTGTAATGGAAAGAGCTTGTCTGCTGACAGGAAAGGCTGCCAGCATGCCAGTAATATCCAGCATGGAAAAATCCCTGCAGCTGGCAACAAGCTGAGCTATCAACACTGACAGGACATTGGGGTCATTCTTGTAGCGGGAGAAATAATCATAGAGTGGCTTGGGCTAGAAGGAACCTCAAAGATCATTTCTTTACAACCCCCCTGCCATGGACTGGGATACCTTCCACTAGACCAGGCTGCTCAAAGCCCCAGAATGAGCACCACTATATCACCTGCAGACACCCAAACAGAAACAAGCTGCATTTGTAGACTACTGCCAGTCCAAACCCCACAAAATCAGGACTTGAAACAAAGCAATTATGAAGAGGAAAAAAAGGCTTGGCAAAAGATTTGTGTTCTACAGCTGATGAATAAAGGCCACCTGATTCATGAAATAAAGCTGCATTTTGCCCTTTTGTTTTGAAGGATGCAACTATCTTGCTCTATCAGAGATGCTTTTAAAAAAATAAAAACCAGAAATTCACAAATAACCAGATAAACAAGGAAGCTGGTAATTAAAGAACTTACCAAGCAGCAGAAGACTCACGATAACATTGCAAAAATTTGTAATACTGTGTGCCATCAGTATGACTAGAAAAATAGTGGTTTAGCATCTTCTTTTGTGGTTGATATTTGAGCAATATCCAACATATTTTCATCTGCCTTTTAGTGTATGTTTCAATTTCACTCAGGACTGGTGAGCTTTTTATGATATCAGGTGTACTAATTTCTCCAGATAACTGCTGCATCCCTTGCCCTTTCTCTTAATGTCCCTCATCTCTTTTTCACCATTCAAAAATATTGTTGTCAAATGTGAAGGTTTCACTTTACAACTCATTACAATATGTGCAGAAAATCCTTCAAATAAATGTTCTGTAGCCTCCAGCCAAAGCTTCTTGCCACCTGTATGGGCACAGAGATCCTGTGAAGTACAGTCAGCCAGGCCACTGTCCAGCTGGAGAGTTATATGGACAACTCTGTGTCTGTGGGACTGAAACATAAAATGCCCCATTGAATTCATTGGTAGGATTTGTAGGATCAAGCCCATAAAGACATGGACAACAGAAACAGCAGATGGAATTTGAATGGCTCACATCAATGGGTAATGTTGCTGTGGGCCATGTCCCCAGGGTAGTTTTCGTGGCACAAAAATTAACTTGGGGGCTTGTGTTCTCAACGGAAAGAATATCTTTAAATGTAGAGATTTCTCCACGTCACAATTCCTAAACATGCACAGGGCAATTCTCTGAACACCCTTCCAGAGTTTGGTTGAACTTCCCAGAAAAATCTCCATTGTGGCAGCCCCTTGCACATTATTTGAGTACCTCCCCTCCAGGCTTGCTATCTGCATTTGTCTAAAGATAACAGCCTTTGGCTGGTTCCTGCAGGAAACCACAGCCTGGCTGGAAAGCACAGCCTGCAGAGCTCTAATCTCTGCACGGCTCTCATATGGAAACAAGAAATGGGGCCTGCAGGAGGAACAACAGCTTTTGATGAGATAGCAAACCTCAGATCCTGAAAAGTAATCATGCTCCCTACAGGTAGGAGACTACCATTGAAATATCTCAAACCTAATACACTCTAAATGTCTTTTTAATCTGTTTTTTGACTCCTTTTTAAAATACGTTAATCATAAATCAAGGTTAGATTTCCCAGTTTTCCTCTGTCAAACTGGCAGCCAGAACCAAATGCAGGGTTTGCATATGCTCACATGAGTCCCAGGGGCTCACCAAAAAAGGGCCTCTTGAGAAAGACAGTCACCAGTTTATGAGATGAGTCTGAAAGCGATTCAATACCAAAGGCAAAACTATTTCACTGCAGTAGAAGTGTGTCCTCTGCTTATGGAAACGAACCCATTCCATATCAGCTTTTTCAGTGATGGTGAGAGAAATAGTCTCTGCGTGCCTTTAAGACTCGTGGTCACCACTCCCTGCTCTGGCATGCAGAGGCATTCTTTTTCAGGAGAGAGGAATAGAGGCAATGCCATGACTTGTCCACACAAAGAAAACCAAGTCTCTGTCTTGTCTCTCAGCTTCAAAAGGATGGCCTCTGAAATCCAGACAGCTGATTTGAAAGTGCCCAATGGAACAGGACACAGCCATATCTCTTCTGCATGTACACACTCCCTCACATATTGGCAAGCTCTTGCCACAAGCCAAAAGCCAGTAGTGGCTTTTCCGGATAGGCTGCAAGGCTGAAAAATAGGCTGCTCAGCTGAAAAACAGTATATGCCAGGAGAGGCTTCAAGGGCACCAAAGGGCTGCTCTGAACGTATTTCAGTGCTGGCAGTCCAATTGGATCAGTAAAGACCGCCCCGCCTCGCCGCCCCCCCGCCCCCGTCAAGTTCAAAGACTGCCTAAATAAGCTTAGCACTTCGTGCTGAGTGCATCTTTCAGGCAACTCAGTGCGAACAGACCTATTGGGAAACACAGGCTCACAGTGTGGGTGTTGAGCTCTCTTGAAAGCACAGCCTTAGATTCCTCGGGAACAGAAAAAAACAATTAACAGAAAAGAAGTGCAGGTAGCACCGAGGGCTGTTCAGTCACTGGTAGTCATTTTTAGGAATTAAGTGCTAAACCTCTGTAAGCACTGATCTCAAGTAGGTCAATGATTATCACCCTGCAGACGGTGATTCAGGACCTACATAGCCCTCTGCTGAGCCCCAGGCTGCTCACATCACTTGTAGGATGACAGCAGCACCTGCTTTTAATCCCTTTCCCTTATGCCATTGCAGAAGATAATCTGCCTCTAAGAAATGGGTATTCACTTGCAGACATCTGCTTAATAATTACTGCTGTTAATCTGCCCTTATGTCCATGAGGGGAGGCATTATTGTTTACACACAAGCAGTAAACAAAGTTATTGGCAGCAGGAAAAGCTGCATTTCAAATAACTGCATGCTATCAGTTATGGTCAGATTGTGCAAATGAAACAGTGAAGCCATAGTACTGAAAATGGGTGCTGGTTTAAGTGAAGTACTGGTGCACTTGGGATTTTAGCAAAAAATCCTTCTGCAGCAGCATCCTTTTTTAACTCTGAGAAATACAAATACCAGCACAGCAATACCATATATTCAAAATTATCACCAGAGATTTTCTGCCTTTGATGGCTACATTAGCTTGCATTTACTAAGAATAATTCAGCCATTCTCTTTTCCCTTGTATTCTTCATCTTATGTATCTGTTTGCATCAGCCTGTGGGAGAAATAGCCTTGCTGTGTAAGATTTGTGTTCATTAGTTCTTATTACCTGATTTTTTCTTCCCCAGGAATTGTTTGGTCCAGAGCTGACAAGAAAATGAGTTCTGTCCTTGGTCTCCAGTCCAATACAAAGCACAGACTGCACGTTTAAGCTTAGCTTCTGAGGAATACCAGTGACTTTACATGACTAAGAAGAAGCCTTAAAAGAAGTGTATGTTTGTGTGCTGTGCTGAAAGTGGCCCTCCAGCAGCCTACTGGGATACGAGACTGGGATACAAAGAGTAGAGCCCTGAGGCTTTGCAGATCCCTGGAAGCCCAGAGGGGAAAGCAGTTCCTCTGCAGGAGCACTGTGTCCATGCAGAGTTCCCCCAAGCTCCCCAGAAGTTGGATCAGTCACAACAGTCTTGTTCTCTCCATAAATCAAATCATTTCTCTCCCCACTCAGCAACAGCTTGTACTGTACCTTCACTACTTCAAAGTCCAAGGGCTTCATAGCGTAGCACAAATTTGAGTGTTCACTCAGCATGGTATCACATTTTAACTATACATATTTATGATGAAGGCCCTTTTTCAAGAGCAAGGCTACAAATCCCTAATCCTTGCAAGAACACACAATTAAAAGTCCATCCAGGACCTCAAGTTTTCTTTCACTCAAGTCAGCTCCTCTGCTATGATCCCACGAGTGCCCAGCCAGATACCAGACTGCTTTGGATTGCGTAACACTCCACAGACAGACACAACTGCTTTGTTTTTTTCATTCTGGGGTTGGTGAGGTGTGTTTCATTTTTTGTTTGGTTGTGTTGTTCGGTTTTTAAGAGACAACTGTTGTGCTGTCAAATAAAAGACTTCTCATTGGAAGACAAATCAATGGTGCATAGCCTGGATATTTTCACAATCCCTATGTATAACCAGAAATACAACCTCTGTTTTAAGTTTTGAAGTGGTTACAGTTCCTGTCTGCCCAGCATTTCAGAGCAGAAAACTCTGCCTAGTTAAGGCTTTTTTGTGGGGAATGGGGAAGCAAGACTTGGATCTATGAAATATCTGAGTGCAGAGAACAGTCTGTTCTCAAGGGGCTGACTTGCCAGCAGAATTCCTCACTGCTTCTCATTAGGAAGGACTTAAACTCTTTTCTGCATTGTGCTTGTTAGATTTGAAGCATAGGAAGGGGCAGGTACACCTGTTGTGTTTAACAGTTGCAAGAGAGGAATCATCAAGATAGCTTGCAAACTAAACCAGTCGCTCATACCAGACAAACTGGGATACTTGGCCACTAAGATTTTTCCCTCTAGGAGGAAGTGAAATTGTGAATAACCTCAAAATTCACCCCACCAGTTGCTCACTCGCTGTTCTACACATGCACATTCAGCAAAAAGACTAGCCCACTCCAAAACATGAAAGAGCTTTTCAGAAGAGTATGTATTGTCACACATAAATAAGATTACTGCATCAATGATCATTATTTAATTAACACACAGTTAATCTACAAGCCATGCTGCAGCCCACATTTATAGTTATCCATGCTTCAGGTTTCAGCAAGCTCAAGTGCACAAGTAAAGACTCACTTTCAGAGCAGTATTTTTACTCAAAGAAGTGGTTATTTGTGAGTGAGACAACTGCTTTGTATCCAGTAGCTGCTGTCAATTCGCTCCAGTTCAAAAATTTCAGTCATCCAAGTGTAGAAACAAAGCCACAGCAGATCACTGCACCAAACACAGTGGATGATACAAAGCTGTAAAATGTCACCAGCACAAGCCTTAAAAA
>VYZR01037414.1:0-20389 GCA_013400675.1 Oxylabes madagascariensis
GAGGAGAGGAGAGGAGAGGCTGAGTGCAGCCAGCAGAGGTGCACTGGGAGGAATGCATAATGCAAGAAAAAGTAAAGATCTTATGAACTGCGGACTCAGATCCTGAGCTTCTAAGATAGGAAAAGCCAGCTTAGAGGAAATGATAGCTAGAGGAACATACGGTGGAAGAAGGTGTAATCAACAACAGTACCCAAGTGCTAGAACAATAGGACAGGTTGAGCCTCACCTGGCACAGCCCAATAAATCCCTCAGTTCCTTCCTGGCTCTGAGTTCTTTGCACTCAGCAAGGTTGGTTGGCATATGCACCTAAGACCTCAGTTACAATAGGAGGCTGTGAGTGGCTCAAAGACTCAAAGGCTCAAAGACTTGCATTAACTGGCAATGTAGTAGCATTTTTTGTTCACAGACCACCACCTGCTCTTAGCTCAGCTGAGGTCTCAATGTTCTGAAACTCCTGCTTTGCTGTGCGCCTGTGAATGAGTTGTATGAGGCAGCAGTGGAGAACTTCAAGTTTTTTTAGTTTATAAATTCCAGAACTCTCTCTTCTGACCTTACAAGTAACTCCAGTAAGTGCCCATCAGGTATTAAAACCATACTGCCAAGAAAAAGACAATTTCTGCCAGACTCACCAGCAATAGTGAAAATCCCATTGAGCAATGGGTTTAGTCATATTTAACATCCCCTCTGGGTAAATGTCCTTCAATCCCTTTAGGAGATTGAATTTGCAAATTCCCCAGGCATGCTTGCAGGGGGCACCACACAAGGTAGGTTGAAAACCAACACCAAGTGCCAACACAAATACCCCAACACAAACCCTGCATGAGGTTAGTGGGAGCAAAATCCAACTCCAGCTTTTGAGGTTACCATCTCAGTAAGACAGAGAGAGAGGGAGAGATAGAAAGGAAAGAGAGCAAAAAGGTTAGGGAGTGGGGGAGGGCTGTGAGCCTGCAGACTTCTGTTGCCACATGATTTTCCTGGTTTTCAAACTGCTGCTCTAACAGACATGCACGAGTCCCATGTGATGGCTTATTTACGAAAGCACAGTTGTAAGGCTGTTTGCATCTCACATCCGCTTGGCAGCCCACCTGACCACGGGCTCCAGGGGCACCCACTGCATCCTCCCCATCTGCACCATCAGGCCAGGGGGATGGGGGACCCATGATGGGAGGACACTTCTCCTGAGCTGGTGAGACGATGAAGCAGAGAGGAGAAACATCTTTCTGCTGCTCTTCGTACCCCTTTGCCTGGCACTGTGTTAGAAGGCTCTAGAGGCAGGGTGCTGTCCCTCCTGCACTGTTATGAGGAGAAGCTTTCTTTGAGATCTGTCTGTCTCACTCCTTTAGAGCACCCAGAAGCAAGCTCACAATCAAACTGACACAGCATATGCTGATGTCTGATACTTATCTTCAAATAGATGCAAATTCTTTTTCCTTGAGTGGAGCATTCTCTGGTACCATCAGCCCAGTCTCCTTTCACCCAAAGATCCACTCAATTAAAGAGGAAATTCCTTACAAATAATATGGAGGAGGCTAAGGGAGAGAGTTCACAATGAATTAAAGATGGTTGTTTCTTTGGAAATGGATGATTTGGCATACTTTCAATTAGTTTGTACAGAGAATCCCTAACTCCAGTAAAACTGTTCTTCTCAGTCAACAAGAGGACCAAGACATGAGCAAGAGAGACACCATGTGTGAGGAGAGAGTTTTTGACGGCCAGCAATAGAACCTGAATTCACAGAGGCTGTGATGGGACAAGATTATGCTGGAGTAAGCCATATATTTTAGGGGTGGTGTTTTCCTTACTCCATAGCATCCCTAGGAAAAACATCAGTCGAAAAGTCATCACCTCATCTGCTGCAAAAACTCCTCTGGCGATCTCTTCCAAAACCAAAGCTCCAATGAAGAAAGGATATCTGACATTTTAAAACTTCATTATGATCAAGCCACCCAACATCATCCCTAGCTCCTCCTCCCAGACACCCAATAGTTGTTTTAAATTGCCCAAGAGCCAAGACCACCACCTCGCCACACAGATTAAGTCTCCTGTGGCCATGCCTCTTTCCTTCATGCTCAGTAAATTGCCTCCATGAAGGGTTAATTCAACCAGGGCCTTTTACTCCAAGTTGTTTTCCGAGTAGCAGAGAGAATAGGTCTCTTGTTACGAACATGGCTTCTGGGCATTTGGTGATGCTTTCCCTTTTCTCTCTCTCTGTACCACAAAAGAATCTTTTGTTCTCATCTCTCTGTCTCATTTACTCTCCCCCACCCTGCTCTCGCCTCTTCCCTCCATTGGCTGCCAAGTGACTAAGGAATGGCAAAAAATGACCATATAGCTTGGTCATGGCAAATATTTCTTCACCTATTATCTGATAGTGACCTTCAGCATCTATGTGAAGGCCCCTCTGGAGATTCCACTGGGCTTCTCTTAGAGATGGGGAAGAATGAGTCAGACACAGCATATAAGTTGAATCAGCCCAACATGCTAATGGAAATATCTTGTAAATTGAGTCACGGTGCCTATTTCAGGAAAATCAAATGATAGGGCCCCATAGCTGGCAGGAGTCGAGTGGCAGCTATGATGAGTCTAAATTTTTATGGGAACTCAGCATTTATTAAAGAAACACATGGGAGGTACAAAAAAAGTTTCTTTCTTGCCTCCATATTTACTGATTCAGTTGGTTGCAAGCTGGAGCTGACAGTATCCGTTGAATGAGTTGTAGCATCACATAGTTTCCCTGCACTGTTGCTGTAAATCTTGTGCATGATCTCCCACCACAGAAAAGTTGTGGCAAATCCCCATGAACATCACGTCTTCCCACACCCCATTGAAATTATACTTCAGGCATATCCACAGGCATCCTTCCAGCTGTAGTCTCCTTGAACATACTGCTTCACTGAGTCACCTTACATGTACACAGATATGTAAAAGAGCACATGATGCCAAAGTCACTGCAACTTCTACAATGACCTTTCTGCAACAGAAACAATTCCTTAGCCAAATTCCCACCTCCCTTCCTTTCATAGCATTTGGGTATATACTTCACTGATACTGTGTTCTGCAACAAAATAAAATTCTTCAGTCTCACTGATGCAAATCCATCTGCCTTTCTGCTCACCTTCTTCTCTACTGACCCTCTTCACTCTCTGACCACCCTTTGTCCTGAGTTGATCTCAGTCCATGTCATGCTTTAGATGAACACGGCATATGCTGCCCGTGTCCGTCTGCCAAGTTTTCTGCACTCTTCTCCCATTTAGTGCCTTAACTATTTTGGAAGGTCCTTGAAACAATCATCAAATTTCAGCCTTAGCCACATCCCGCACACACATATACAAAGCTGCGGATGTAAGGCATTATGCAGAGAATTTTTACTCCTGTAAAGAAGGGGAATGGACTAGAGATAAAAGGGCCATTATATTCCCATATTAGAAAGACTTCTTGTCTGGTGGATTTTAACCAAGTGGGTTAAAACATCATGAAAATGATGCACTCTTTATATTTGTATGTTTCTGCCCACAATAATTTTTTGCTTAGTCAACCATACTGTTTCAAAGCAGCGTGCAGGGCAGCTTTCACTGGAAAGCCTCAGACTCATGCAATATGTAACAACAAAGGAATATATAATAATCCTTTTTCCTGCCTCCTGGCTTGATAGCATCTAAATGAATCCCAACAAAGACACAGAGAGTCTTCCTGCAACCTCAACTGTGCTCCACTGCTCCCACAGTAGCTCTATCATAGAGGGTGCTCACCAGGACACTGGTCATCTCCATCACAAGAGACAACCAAAGCACCCTGAGATGAAGAACTTTGCCCTTGTCAAAAAAGCAAGTTCCTGGAAGATCCAGAAACTCATTAATTCAAATGTTGTGCATCTAACGCTGCAAATTTAAACCTCCCCACCAAGTAGTGCCCCTGACGAAGCAATGCATTGCTGGATACTTTTGGAATTCTCCACTAAACAATGGTGAAAGTTTAAGGGAAAAGCTTTGCTTCTCCCTGCTTCAATTCTCCTTCTCATGGTGGGATGCCACACTCCTGATGTATGAAGACAACTGTAATCAAAGGCATTACACTGTCTAGAGAGTCCCATCAGGGTCATCTTTTCACCCTGTGGAGACCAAGAGGTCAGCTGTTGGAGTCCCTTTGGAAAAAGAATCTACCACCATCTCTTTCACAAATGAGAAGCCCAAGGATGGATTACAGATTCTTACTTACTTCTTAATTTTGGATGAATCGAGAAAAGAGAGGAGGGATAGCTGGATGCCTAAATAAAGCCAATGAGATCACATGTTCTGCCTTTTTATCTGCTTTTCTCTTTCTGCTTTTGGACAACAAAGCTTCCTTTGATACAGAAGAAGAGGGGGGTAGGGACGGTGGGGAGAGGGGGTGCCAGAGTCACCCCAATGGCCCGCGGTCACTTATCCGTGCTCCTTAATGTGATGTTCCCACTGACAGAGACAGACAAAAACAGTGATCTCATGATTCCAGAAATGATTCACGCAAACAACCCTGGGAGATCAGGGGTGAAGGAGACAGGAAAGAGGGATAAAGGATGAGTGAGGAAAAGCAAGGATAAGAGAGGAAAGGGTAGGAGTGATAGGGAGAGCGCACATGGGAAGCAGGACCTTGGAGGACAACTGTGAATGGAGGTAGAAACAGAAGGTCAGACTCCAAAAGAGGATGTGTAACAGGGATTGTAGAGAAAATGAGAGGAAAGAGGAATACTGAGACCGAGAGTAACAGGACTGGTGGAAGAAGATTGTGTGTGAGGTGCGACACTGTATGGCAGGACTTGAGGACAGGGTCAAGGATATGAGTTGACTGAGTTGTCTAAACGTGGGAAAAGGGAGGCTGGGCTCAGAGACAGCATGATGGGATGAGGAACAAGGGCTTGATATGAGGATGAGAAGGAAAGGAGGCAGAATTAGGAGCAGAAGAGTTAAGACTTGCTGAAAACCTGCTTCTTCTGCATATTGCTACACAAAACAAGGTCACCAAATCTGCCAAGAGAATAAAACTGGTCTCTCTTAATCCCAGCCCCAACAGATGCCAGACAGGTTTATTATCTGAGGCATTCAGTCATGTCCAAAGGAGGCAATGGTTAAGCAGTGGGGCTGAAAACAGTCAGCCTGGTTTGCGCTATCATTGGGCTGATCTCACTGAAGGAGAACTTCACTCCTGCACAGAGAGGCACTATCTGTGTATTACACCTCACCTGCCAGCAGCCATTTCATTCAGCCTTCTTCCTTTCCTTCCCTCATGTGCTTTCATTAGTCCTTCCCTTCTCCCCTCCCTCCATCCTTCCTTGCCACCTTGCCACAGGAAGACAAGAGATCATCACAGCTGGCAGGAGAAATCCCTTCTTCTCCATCCCCCCAGGGGACCTGCCACCCCAGAAGCAACTTGCTCCTAACCAGTGAAGCAGCCATGGCACAGCAGGAAACTTTTTAGCCCACAGGACTCCTGATGGAGCTGGGACAAATAGTGGGATGAAAGAGTGGGGAAACAACTAAAAGAAAAAGTGTCTCTCACAACAAGCTGCCATCTCCATGTCTCACAGCTCTCCCCAACACTGGCCTGTCTCAGGGGCTCATCACATTTCCTCCCTCCTCTGTCTGCTCTGTGGCAGCTAATCAGTGATCCACTGACAGTCTTTGTCCATCACTCGTCTCTGCATGCAATGGGGTAATTAAACCCTGACCCTGGGCTCCTTTTATCCATTTCCTCTGCAGAGTCACTCCCCAAAATGGCAGAGGGGAGGGCCTGTTTTGGAGGCTCCTGCATCAGTCTCCAGCTCCAATGAAGATGTGAAGCACAGGAAGGACTTGTGAAAAGGAAGATGCTGAGGGAGCAGCCAAAGAGGTATTGAGTGGTACAAGGCTTCCTACATGACTGTGCTGAGCTCTGCTGACCTACCTCCACCAGGCAAGGCTTTGTACACCTTCAATTCCTTATCATCATGCCCAGAGGTTGTCCAGCACCCTTCCCCTGCCCAAGCATACCTACAGAAAACCCATCACTCCTCTGCATGCCCAATGCTCAATGCCTCCAGCCTGACACAGGACTTTCCTCATTAAATACCTATAGAAGGGCAGAGGAAGGTCTCAGTGATGGGGTGAATCCCATGGAGCACAGTGGATGGATGCAGGAGCTGGCTGGGACAAGGTGATGTTTGCTCTTATCTGCACAGAAGGACAATGGAGGATACACGCAGTGACAGACAGGAGTCACAAAATGCCAGGAAGTGCTTTTTTTTTTACTTTCTTTCTCTTTCTGTTTTCTGGCACTCTGCAAAATTTATTACAGATTGATAAACAGCCAAAAATGATCCCGAGCAATCCAGACTCTGGTTCCTCCTCCTTACTCTGCCTGAATGGGGAAGCTGCCTCCCTCCCATGCATGAGCAAGAAAGGCTGCGGCCACCCGGGGAAGGGCATGACGGGTAAAGCAGTGCCCCCAGACAATTAAGCACTGTCCCAGGCACTGCACACCCTTGTCCTGGGAACAAAAGGGTCACACACAAGAGACCTGACTGTGAAGCCTCCATCCGCTTTCATCACTGACCTCCAGGGCAGTCAGGGCACAAGGTCAGCCCACTTAAACTCCAAACTCAGCCAGAAATAGAGCTGGGAAGTGGGCAAGGGTGGTCAACTGCAGGGGTCCCCAACCACTTGAGGGGTTCTTTGACTAAGCCATTTCATTTCATCAAAGACACATTTTTTTCTGGAAGGAAAATTGAGAGAAGTGGGTGTGAAAGGAGTAAGGGGGAGGCAGGGTGTTCACCATGAATTATGACCACTCTCAACAACAGTCTTTTAAATTGCAGAGGTGAGGAGAGGATAGGGTAATTGGGCATGTTAGACCCATGCATAATGAGGGCAAGTCTCTGCCTGTTTCCCACCCCTCATTCTGCTAGTGCTCATGAGATGTGGTTCCCCATATGCCCTGTCGCTATTCCACTGTGGAGCTCAACATCCCAAGGGCTCATCCGCAGGACCAAAAGCTTTGACAGCACCTTGCCAGACCAGTAGTGCCCCTGGGCTGTGCAGTAGAGTGTAGTCATGCCCCTGGATTGGAAAGGCTGAAAGTTGCCTTACGAATAAAAAATGATCAGCCAAGCCAGACCTCATGCTTTCTGCCTGCAGAGTCTCAGAAAACCCATTAGGCTTTAAGTTGCCTTTAAGGTTTTTCAGGTTGCAAGTACTGGTTTTGCGAGTAATGCTTTCATAGAGGTAATAGTTTCACCAGATGTCCCTGAAACCTATCTCCTTGGCTGGGAGAAGATATCTGTGGGGACAAAGTCCAGGAGCACTGAAATATATTCAGTGCATGTGGAAATACAATGCATCTGCCACGGAGCATTGTCCATTCCTCCCAGTGTCCCTCTGGATAAACCTCGGAGAATCCTAAATGCAGGAAACTTCAGAGGAAGGACAATGAAAACAACATACTGAAAGCAGTTCCCTATTCCACCCCAATAGGGCCATGTCTCACCTGCCCCATATGGAGGCTGCTGCAAGTGTTTGCAGTACCCACCAGAAGTGGGGTAGGGACAGAGCAGGCAGGCTGTGCAGTGATGGGCAGGGAATACAATCCCCACACTTACTCACTGAATGTTCCATCAAAAACAGACAACATGGCTCAAGGGACAGCAATCAAGGAGGATGTTAGTCCAGAGTTAGTTGTGTTGACACTGAAAACAGTAGCAGAAAAGCAGACAGAAACATGAGATTCAGCACCACCCCAGTACACAGAAATACATCTGAGTGCCAAGAAGCTAACCAGTCATGCAACATGTGATTGGCTAGCAGACTCCTAATTACAAGTGATGAAAGACAAGCAGAAGAGAGTTTTGACTCTCAGAGTCAAACTTTTCATGGATTGTGTACGTGGGGATAGAAAAATCTCTGTATGTGCAAATTAAGGCCTCTTGATTGAAGCCATTTTGGTAGACTGTAAGCAGTGAGCCCAATATTCAAGAGAAAGCTGCATTTCAAATTTTTTGTACAATTAACCAGACCTATTATTGAAAATGAACAGCTTCCTGGGATTTTTAAAATGCTGGCTAACCATACTTTTTTTGGTTTTAGGTAACCATTTTCATCAGCAATTTATTACTTTTCCCCTTGGGAGGAGGTGATCAGCTGGATTTCTACTATTGAGACAGACATGGCTTTAGGGCACATCCAGATTCATTCCCCATCTCACACAGAGAGAATCCAATCAATCTTGGACACTTTGGGGCAGCTGTGCACAAAAGGCAGGGTCAGTCAGCACACGTGTACAAAGGCTGATGCTTTGGGGATGTACTGAAGGACATGCACAACATGCACACTTCTCTGGAGCAGCACAAAACAAGGCTCATCCGACCTACAGGTCCTGGCCTTGTCAGTGTCAGCAGGTCTAGTTTTTCATCAAGGGTGAGTTCTGCTTATTGTATTTCTTTTGAGTGGCAGGAGATGCCAACAAAAGAAACATTCACTGCTTGTTCATCTCCCTTGCAGATCTAGTAGCAGAAGCGGAAAGCAGGAGAAATGAGGTCTTGCAACTTCTTTTAACCAGTCTGATACCCAGCCAATGCAAAAGGCTCTGAGCAATCCCCTTGGGCGTAGACAAATGATTCAGTTATGCAGGTGTCCGCCTATGTGTGTGGGAAAGACTATTTTTTCCCCTTTGTAGTAAAATAGGAAAAATATCCCACCTTCGCAAACTCTGAATCCAGGCCCCCCCCTGCAGCAGCAGTTCCGAGCAGTGACCACACAGTAGCGCTCGACCCTTAGAGATGGAGCTCAGCCGGTGGCCCCGACCCTGCAAAGCCCACGGGCGACAGCGCGGGGACAGCGCGGGAAGCGCGGGCCCCGCCGCACGGAGTAGCCCTGCCGGGGCGTGGGACGGACAGCAGGCTCGAGTTCTGCCTGTGTGACATTTGCTTAACCAGTTCTCTGTGTTAGCTGTCAGCTTTGGGGAGGGTCCTGCGGGGTGACCTCTTTGCTTGTGTTGCAGGGTCTCTCTCAGGACCACAGGAATCTGTCCAGCTAAATTGTCACTATCTCTAGGGATGGATATTCCACCACCTCTCTGGGCTAATGTAACAGTGCTTACCCACCCTCATAGTAATTTTTATTCCTTTTGTCGAACTGTAATTCCATGCTGCAACTTGCAACCCCTTTCTCTTGTGCAAAAACCCTCAGAAGAGTCTGGCTCCGTCTTTTCTGTATCACCTGCAGCCACAGTCAAGTGCTGTTGCACTGCCGAGCCCCAAAAAGCTCTTCGTGCAGAGATAAGCGTCTGGCTCATCAATTCTGGAGCTTCACTGTTGTACAAGTCCTATCAGTGGCCAGGGTCAGGATGTTAGTCTCTTTTCTTCAGAGAGCTCCCACCTGAAGGACTACATTTCTCATTCAGCTGTCCCTCATAAATAAATCACATCTTAGACCTAGGACTTCAAAATTATTATTAGCAACACACTCTTGCCCTTGTAGTCTAGCATTGTGGGTGGCTTCAGTCAGTGTTTTGATGTATGGAGACAAGAGGCTCACGGGGCTGCACACCACAAACACTAACCCGCTCTCTCAGCCAGCAAGAGAGGTCATTGCCATGGGCCAGTCCTTGTTCCTAGTCACAGAGGAGTTTTCAGTTTAAAGAGTACAATGTTGGGGTTTGTTTTTTGGGTTTTTTTTTTTTTAATCTGCATCAGTAAGTCGGGTTGGACAGCTTGGTAGTTGCTCAGAAGCCAGGAGCAGCTGGAAAAGATAACACATAATGCAACAAGGCAACCACATTTCTTTGGGAAATCAAAGCATTCTCCCAGTGGTGGTGCTGTCATGATGGAGGCAGGAAAACCATTTGAATACCCGTGCAGTGGTTACTGCCCCCATGCACATCACAGAGGAGAAGAAAGCGGGGAAGCCTAGCGATCCTGCCACACACATGGCAGTACAGTGGTTTTGCACATAACTGTGCTGACTTCCACATCCGCTGGCATCCAATGCTTCCTCGGGTCACTGCTGGCCTGCCAGCAGTAGGGGTGATTATGCCAACCAATTTCACAGAATCACCGAATCAATTAGGTTGGAGAAGCCCTCTGAGATCATGGAGTCCAACCTGTGACTGAACATCACCATGTCAACCAGACCATGGCACTCAGTGCCACGTCCAGTCTTTCTTTAAACACCTCCAGGGACGGTGACTCCACCACTTCCCTGGGCAGCCCATTCCTATGTCCAAACACCCTTTCCGTGAAGAAATTCCTCCTAATGTCCAACCTAAATCTCCCCTGGTGCAGGTTGTGACTATGTCCTCTTATCCTGTCACTGGTTGCCTGGGAGAAGAGACCAATCCCCACCTGGCTACAGCCTCCTTTCAGGGGGTTGTAGAAAGTAACCAGGTCACCCCTGAGCCCTCTTTCCTCCAGCCTAACCAAGCCCCGCTCCCTCAGTCCCCATGGCAACGCGGCGGGAGCGCGGGAGGCGGGGCTCGGGCGGGCAGTTCCGGTCGGCGCCGGCGGTGACGTAACTGACGGGGGCTGACGGCGCCGCGTGGCCGCTTCCGGTGAGCCTGGGGACGCCCTCAGGGACGCCCCCCCGCGGCTGCCCCTGGGACGGTCCCGCCGGGCGGGTTGGGGCGGGGGCTGCACTCGCCCCCTCCCCGGCCGGGCACTGCCCGCAGCCACTGCCCGCCCCCGCCTCGGGGGCTGCGGCACGGTAGCTGTCGGTGAAGCCCTGGTCCCTCAGGGTCGGCTGTGGTGGAGGCGACCACCTTCGCGGCGTCACCGACCTTGGGTGCTGCCGAAGGAACCCAAACGTGCCAGCTAATTACTGTCCGAAATTAAATGGAAACAGGGTTTGTGCGTGGGGAAATAATAAGGCTTTCGGTGGAGAGCTTGAACACGGCCTGCCGAGACAGGTGGTGAACGTCAAAAAGTGGCGTGGCTCGCTATGAAGTCAAGAACGTGGAGATGCGACATGGATGTCGGGGATAAAACTGAGTATCTTTAGCAACCGCGGTGCAGGTCGAGCGTGGGAAGAAGCAGCTTCGGGAAGGAACCACGTTTTGTTCTGTGCTTTGGAAATGGCTGCACGTGTGTCAGTTTGGGTTTGGAACATGCAGCATTCTAGCTCGAGGACTTTGTCCTGTCGCATGCAGAGCAGAGAACCAGGGACACTTGACTCATTTTTCATCTTTTGATATAAGAGCAAAGACCACAATGTAGCATTCCAAAAAAGAAAAAAGAGATTGATAAGGGTGACAGGTTGGTTCTCTGTGTTTTTCTATTGCGATCCTTCATTTATTTGGTTTATTCTGTTCTTTCTTCCCAGGGAGTTTGGAATAAGCAGGTTCAGACAAACGGACTCCACTGAACCAAAACAATGTTTGCAGATTTGGACTATGATATTGAGGAAGATAAGCTGTGAGTATTTCACTTGTCTTTTCCTCGTGTTTCTTAAAACAGAAGTAGGCTTTGTGGCCAAGATCTAATGAGAGTTGATAAATTTACCTGTGCCTGACAATGTGTGCTGAACATCAGACGTTCAGTGCTGATTTCTTGCTCCCTCCGAAGACTGGGGATGAGGCATTGCTGTGCTGGTGAGCAAAGGAGAATGTTTGTGTTGCTCTGCAATGACTGCCCTGCATTTAACATAGAGCACTTGATTTGCATCACATTTATGCTGTGCAAGTTGTCCTCTCACTCCAAAACTAAGTGCAGGTGAAACCCTAAAGCACGATAGTGTTTCTTCAGTGCCTAGCGATGGATGAGGGTGTCTCTTCCACCTCTAATCCTTGCATGCAATCCCCAGAAAAAGATAGCACAGAGGTTCTCCCTGCTGGCCCATGCTGATAGACTCTGTGGCAGAGGTGAAGGAATGAATTCAGATGTGCAGTGCCCATGATGTTTTCCATTTGTACTGACTCAGATACCAGAGTTGTTTCATACGCTGGCAGCTCTGCCTACGTTCAGTTATTCCTTTCTCTTTGTAGGGGCATACCCACTGTACCTGGTACAGTGACCCTGAAGAAGGACTCTCAGAACTTGATTGGGATCAGCATTGGAGGAGGAGCACAGTACTGCCCCTGTCTCTACATTGTCCAGGTGGGCACCTGGGGAGGAAAAATAAGCCATCTTTTTAAAACAGTGTTGGCCTGAGAGATGGGAAGTGTGGACAGAGAGCTCTATGCTGTCTGTTTTTCTCAAAGTGGGAGATGATAGCTCACTTTTCAATTAAAATATTTCTTTACTCTAGTACCTACTAGATGTGGAAGAATTAAATTAAGACTTCTGGAGTTACCCTTCTCCTTGGAGAGCATGTTAGAATTCACAGGGGAACAGTGTGACACTCTCAGCATCAGGAAATCCTATGCTCAAGGAGGCACATCCTAGGGGCAAGAACTTCCTGAGGGAACAAGATGATCAGCCCTCCTCTTGGTTTGGAAAGGGGGAAAACTGCAGCTTCACAACGGACAAAGGAATAATGAATTAAATAGGAGGAATGCCGCTGTTTGGTTTGTGCTCTTTAGCTCTGCATTGACCTTCCTCCTGATTGCAGATTCCCTGTGCTCTGTCTTAGGTGTTTGATAATACTCCAGCAGCCTTAGACGGCACCGTAGCAGCCGGGGATGAAATCACAGGAGTCAATGGGAAATCTGTCAAAGGGAAGACCAAAGTGGAGGTGGCCAAGATGATACAGATGGTAAAGGTGAGAGGTAGGAGGAGGCCACTGGAGCTTCTGGGTCGTAGTTGGCAGCTTATTGTCCTTGGGTAAAGGGAGCCACTGCTGCCTGCTTCCAGCACAGCAGTTTGGGGTTTTCTCTTTCTGCAGGGAGAGGTTACAATACACTACAACAAGCTTCAGGCTGACCCAAAGCAGGGCAAGTCTTTGGATATTGGTAAGACTGGTTTCTTTCTCCCTAAAGTGTTAAAATGATGTGGAATGGTAAAAGATTGGTCCCAGCTCAAACAAAAGTAGAATTCTGTTTTCTTTCCTGCTCTTAACTCGGTTGTTTTCAAATGGATATTGTCAAAGAGAGTTACAGGTTTTAAAAAAAATCCTTCCCTGACTTTTTGAAATTGGCTTGAAAATTAAATCAAGACATAACTGTTGTTGTGGGAGGCTTGTTTTTCTGTGTTGTGTTTAGCATGGATCTTGAATCTTAACTGCATAATAATTTAATTAATACATGTAAGTTATGCTGATCTCTTTTTAGATGTACGCAGAAATGTGTCAATTGAAAGGCATTGGTGGTGATTTCTAAGCGTGGACAACAGTGATGAAATACCTATCTACCCTGAGTTTTGTACAAACATAAATTTTATAGGAGACAGGAGAGCCTTTATTGCTAAAACTAAGTGTCTGGTTTTGAACTAAGCCTACAGAGCTGTCTCCTTTATATGGTCTGCCTTTCTCACTTTCAGCAAAATGTATTCATTCTCTTTGCTCTCATTTCTCTTCCTGGTTATTATGGTGCTAATAAATAGACAGAGACCTGGAAAATCGTGAATAGTGAGATGGATTTCTGGGAAAACAGAAATATGATGAGAATGTGGTATTTTCCAGAACACTGGAAAATGGCTTCAGCTGAGTTTTTGGGATCTGCCAGCAAGTCTGCCTGTAAATAAAGGTGACTGAGTCATCTGGTTCCAAGGAGGGCATAGATATCTCTAGTAAATTGCAGGGTATGACCACCAAAGACAGAAATTCCATCAAGAGGTGGTGAAAGGTTTTAACTAGGATTCAAAACGTGAAAGTAAGGAAAGAGACAACACTGAGCATTAAGTCCTGATTGTCTTTCAGCCTCATCTCCTGACTTCAGCTGAAGTAATACAGCAGATAACATAAGCAAAGTTTAGTTCCAAATATGAAGATAAGTGCTTTGCTTATAGCAAAATGATTGATTGGGACAGTCTTCCAAAAGAATTGCTGGAGCTCTATTGATTGAAGTGTTTGGGATGTGAGAGCAGAGCAGATAGGCAAGTTAGAATATATGTTATGCATGGCTGGACCAGAGTGTCCCGTTTCTGTGGTATTCTTTCTTCTTGCTGCCTCAGTACTGAGTTAAATGCACTTTATTCAGTGCCTGGAAAACTAGTGAAATGTGCTGGTGAGCTTTTCATGCCCGTGGAAGTGGTCCTGATGGTGGTTTGTAACTTTGTTTTGGCCTTTAGTATTGAAGAAGGTAAAGCACCGACTGGTGGAGAACATGAGCTCAGGGACAGCGGATGCCCTGGGGTTAAGCCGAGCCATTCTTTGCAATGGTAAGTATTGTCCAGGAGGACATTTTCCTAATGGAACGCTTACTCTCCTGCGTTTGCCTACTTTTTATTGTTGCTTGCATGGTCTACATTCTTTTCTTCTGCTCTGCCTTGCTGTTGTGATTGTCTCTGCCCTTCCTGAGTGATATAGCCTGTTGTTGTAGCCACTTAAATGTTATCTCAGGTCAGATTAATTTAAAGCAGGGACCAACTTAGTGAATGCCTATAGGTCATGACCCCACACTATAAAATAAGTTGGCAATAATTTTAAAAGCTACTCATGTTGTGTCACAGGACAGGCATTAAGGGATGAGGGAAATTTGAACCAAATATATGACACCGGTATTTTTCCACCTAATCACATCTTAACCATGTCCTGAATGTGACTGTTGTAATTCTGTATTCTGATTCTTGCTTCTATTTAGATGGACTAGTGAAGAGATTAGAGGAGCTGGAGAGGACTGCAGAGTTATACAAAGGTAAACTTGGTATTCCATCAGACACCAGATGGGAGAGAATGATGCATTCATTGTGTTTCAGTGAAGTGACTTAGGTGTTTTTTCTGGCTTCCATCACAGGCTTGACAGAGCACACCAAGAGTCTTCTCAGGGCTTTCTTTGAGCTGTCTCAGACACACAGAGGTAAAGAATCTTGAGCAAAGGGAGTGCAAATCTTTGACCTTCAGTTTCAGGAGTTTTTTTCAGTACTTAGATGTGTGATTCCCTCACTCAAAGAAAACTAAGGGTTGCAGAAATGAGTTGGGAAGGGCTGCTCTCCTGCATTACCAGTCATGGTACTAACACAAGCCCTGTCCTTTACATGGGACATTGGAGAAATGCCCTGCCAAACTCTGGTCTTTAGGAAATATGTAGCCATCATCCCCCAGCTAACTGTAAGGTTATGGGAGGGAGTTCTAATAGTGGAGATAAGATTTTTCTCAGGGTTCACGTCTTCATTCATCTGTCTGTATTTATTCTGCTCATGCAGCATTTGGAGATGTTTTCTCTGTCATTGGTGTACGGGAACCGCAACCAGCTGCCAGTGAAGCCTTTGTGAAATTTGCTGATGCCCATCGCAACATTGAGAAGTTTGGGATTCACCTTCTGAAAACAATTAAGCCAGTAAAGAATTTTAACCAAAGGAGTAAAGGGTTTGGAGAAGAGGGGAATCTAGAAAGGCAGAAGCCTGTCTTTAAAGGTGTGGTCTTAAAAGTTCATTCATTGTGGGAAGAAGGATCCTTGTCTGCTTTTCTTCGGGGAATTCTTTTCATAATGAAAGGAACCTGAGAGGTAACATAAAGACTATGTCAACCTTGTCCCTATGACTTCTGCACATGGGTATATTCCTCACCTTTTCTTTTGGGGATGAGGGAGTAGTCTGATCAGTGTAGTACCTGATATTGGTACCCATAACTGCATTGTGTCACTAAAAGAGTTCAGATAAGCAACCCAGGAACAATGTAAGAATTTCAATCAATATATTTGACTGAGAGTCTCCAGGGGATCTGTGCACTTAGCTTAGCAAAGAGAGAATTTAAGTGTTGATTTGGGCACCACTTTCAGTGCTGTGTTGGATGGACGATGCTGGGTCGTGAAACTTTGAGTCAGGGACATCTGTTTCCAGGACCAGCTGAAAATAAATCAAAAGCAGATTAATCCAGGTTAGAAGTGAGGTAAGCATTTCTAGCACTGGAACCACTTGCCAGTGATAGTAATGGAGGGTCTAACCATTCTGAGCCATGATCAAATATTTTCTTTCAAATATGCTGTTGTTCAAAGAGTTAACTCGAGGCAGCCCCATGACGTGTGCTGGGTAGAAGGTTGCACTTGGATTGTAGTCATGCTTTTTAGTCTTAATTCAGCAGCAGGGCGTTTCCCTTGCAGATGCTCACTGATTTGAATACCTATCTGAATAAAGCCATTCCTGACACAAGGCTGACTATCAAAAAATACCTGGATGTCAAGTTTGAATATTTGGTGAGCTGCTTGTTTGGGTATTTTTTCTAAGTACTGGTTGAAATGAAGTTTCTCGGAATCGTTCTGAAAGTCACATCTGGCCTATATGATCACATATCCATCCTTCCATAATCCATGAGAGAATGCCCTGTTTTTTCCAGTTCTTTTTTTACTGCCAGATTACTCAGATTCAGACACCAGCTTTTAACCTAACACTTCTCACTAGTAAGAAAGATCTTACAGTACCCACATGACTTATTTTCTACATAATCAAAATGATTTCCTGATTTATTTCTGAAGAGTTCTTCTGCAACTTAGGCTCCTGAACTCCTCTAAAGAGCTCCCTGGTCCATATTTTTCAGGTCATTTTAGACACTCTTCCTTTAGCCAAAGTAAACAACTGTCAAGTCATATTTGCTTTAATTTAGACTTTGCCTTTTTTTTTCCTCCTTCATTCCACTCAGCCCTTGTCTTCTACCCAAAAAAGCTAAGGTTGCTCAGTGCACCTGTTCTGTAAATGTAGGAATATATTTCCTTTTACCTATTGAGAGAAGTACTTGGAGCTGCAGCTCTAAGGAAATGGAATATGGCAGAATCTCTTCCTACATCAATCCTTCCTGCAAATAATCTTTTTCTTTCTCTCTTCATTTATTCCTGTCTCATACTTTTCTTGTACTGTCTTTTCCCAAAGAGTAGATGAACACAGGATTTTTCCCACTGTGCTTTCTTCAGGGTCAGGGTCTGTCCACTGAAGGAAGGCTTGAAATGATACAACCTCACAGGTATGGGTGATGATGAAGTTGTTTCTAATTTTTAATAGTTCCTTCTTGTTTTCCTTTTTTTTTTTTTCAATCTTTAATTCTGCAAAGTCTTACTGCCTGAAAGTCAAAGAGATGGATGATGAAGAGTACAGCTGCATTGTGAGTATCAGTATAATTGCAAAAGTACTCCTGTGCCTGTCAGCACCCAAACTAGTGAATGCATCCTAAGGAATTACGTACATTTGTTCTTAATGTGTTAGAAATAGGGGATCGTTAAATGCTACCTGGAAAGCACTGCAGCTTGTTTGCTCAGTGGTTGCCTTTCTTAGTGTTTAAGTACTGTTAGGTTATGTAAGGAGGATTAAGGTGTTATCTTCATGGATTCCATTTGTATGTAGTGTACAGCTTATCATTGATTCTGGACTTGTTTCAGAGAAATGAAGATTTAGCTTCTCTGCAGCAAAATGCATGTGAAACTGCGTTTATAAATTAAGGATATTGATTAAAGAATCTCTCTTAACAATAGGGAGTTTATAGTTCAGAGTTTTAGGACTTTAATCCTTAACAGCTCTGTTTAAAATAGCTAAGGTATCCCATAAATTCCAGTTACCCTGCATAAAAGTATCATCTTTTTTTATCCTAGGTGTCAATCTCAGAGCAGGCATTTTGATTTTCTGGAATGCCTAGTTCCCAAGTGCCAGGAAGGAATCCAACTCCTAACACAATCTTTCATTATATGTTTCCTTCTAAATGGGAAGGAAAGAATCCCAGTCTTGCCCAGCAGAGCGACATCTTTAGGTTTTGGCACATGCCGTGTGTGTTAGTAGTCTGTAATATGGATTTTTCTGTATGTTGTGTTTACAGGTGCAAGGAAAGGATGCTTTGTTGCTGACAGACCTAACCCCTTCCCAAACTCTTTTGCAGGACAATGTATAGGTCTCTCCCTGGTGGTTTCCAGCATTGTGTCTGGATGGCTGTAGATACCAGAGGGTTCCCTGTGTACATACAGGGGAATGTAATTCATTATGCAATCCATACAGGACAAACCTTACAGAGGAGGGCAGAATTTTTGTGTGCTTGTTATAAACTTGTTGGTTCTTAATGCCTGTCTTACTAGTCCAGGTAAGAAGCCATGCCACCTCTCCATGCTGGGCTGAAAGGTGCCTGTCCTTTTGTATTTGCTTAGTAGTGATGCTTTTCTTTGCCATGGTTGGTGTGTGTTTGGCCTTCAAAGTGGCCCCACTGATTGCCAGTTTTTGACATGGCTTAGTGTTCCTCATGTTTCCTGCTTCCTGACAGCAGTTCCTGTGTGCCTGAGAGGTCTGTAATAACCCAAGGTCATTGTGAATCCACATTGGTAGGCAGACTGTGTGTACAAGCACTGTTGTGGGAGTGTCTAAAATGGCGCTGTGTTTTTGGCAGGCTCTGGGTGAGCCTCTCTACCGGGTCAGCACTGGGAACTATGAGTACCGCCTCATCCTGCGCTGCCGTCAGGAGGCTCGCACACGCTTTGCCAAGATGAGAAAGGACGTGCTAGAGAAAATAGAGCTCCTGGACCAGAAACATGGTGAGTGTCACTACTGAGTTCAGCAGACATGGCTTTGGCCTTTGGGTTCCTCTTTTGTCTCAGCTCAGAAGGCGACTCAGTTCTTCTCTGCTGAAGAACTCCTTTGTGGCTGTACCCGAGACATCAGCCCTGAGGGACCAAAAGGGATTAATGTGTAGGAGATGGTATATAACACTGGTAAGGGAGACTTGATCACAGCCTTCACACTGTTTGGGAAGGGAATTTTCACGTTTTTTCCCCCCAACATGTCTCCACTACAGTGCAGGACATTGTGTTCCAGCTCCAGCGTTTTGTCTCCACAATGTCCAAGTACTATGACGACTGCTACTCTGTGCTCCAGGATGCAGATGTCTTTCCCATCGAGGTGGACCTTGCCCGTACCACTCTCAGCTATGGGCAGAAGGACACGTACACAGATGGGGCAGAAGAAGAAGGAGAAAGCGAGAGAGAGGGTAGTGGGAGGGAGGATGCAAATGGAGAAAAGCTCATTGATGATGCCTGAGTGTGTCAGCACAGCCAGAGGGAGGACTTTTCAGACTTATGAAAACATGTATTTCATGTGGCCATTCATCCTCTGTGATTTCTGTGTGTCCAGCCTGGGATTCTTCCTCTGCTTTGGGTGGGGTAGCTGTTTGGATTGGGACCAACCTCTGCTTTCCTCTCTTTTCCTTTGCTTCTTTGCCTGGATATTCTTTTTGCCCCTGGAGACTTCTGCTACCCAACCTGGATACTGTGTTGTGGGGAGGAAAAGCCACTCCTACACCACCATGTGCCTCTGTTCAGGCAGGACTCTGCTGAGCACATGGGCAGCACTGCTCCCCTCTGGCACATGGAAACTGGTTGAGAGTTTGGAGGTGATTACAAATGGTGATAACAGCCCCCTTCTGTCCTCCCCTTGTGCTATGGGGAAGTGTTAGCATCACTGCTTGCTGTCTTCAGACTTCCTCTGAGGATCCACCTTAGGCCCGTGATGGAAATATCCCATCTTTAAACTAGAAAGGAGACACCAAGCCTTGTGGAGAGAGGAAG
Source organism: Oxylabes madagascariensis (assembly GCA_013400675.1). NCBI lineage: Eukaryota > Metazoa > Chordata > Aves > Passeriformes > Timaliidae > Oxylabes > Oxylabes madagascariensis. The sequence continues at coordinate 19,561 of VYZR01037414.1, forward strand.
ACATGCTCTTTAGGCAGAGGCTTTGGGATTTTTTTTAGTGTAAAGACTGACTAGTGTGCTTTCCTCTCTGCACAACTATTTTGTGCTGCCTCTGGGCCAGCCAGCAGCAGTAGCTATCCTCCCATTCCCTAGCACAAGGGAAGGGGAAAAAGGAAAGCTGAGGTAAGTGAGACTGCTTCTTTCCTCCTTCCTTTTCTCTTCCCCTCCCTCCATCCCTGTGGGCCAATCCCAGATGCAGATGGCGCTTTCTCTGTTAGTGGGCAGCACACACAACTGTCAGGAGTGGTGTGCTGCTTGGCGTTTTGACTTCTGTGTTATTACATTCTAGTGGCCGTGGGAGAAGTTATTTAAGGGCATTGATTTATGATTAAGATTTTTTTTTTTTTTTGCGTTTCTCTTGGAGCTTCTTCATCTCTGTGGGTGCCTGGAAAAAAGCCATCCATGGTCAAACTGCTCTAGAGAATTCAAACAGACTGATGTAGTGACTGTTGTCTGTAATAAAGAAATATGTGACATTTCATTTCATGTCCTTCAAGCCTTTCCTATAAGAGATGTGTTTGCTTATCTTCCGTTGGTTTTAATCTTAAATTATAATGTTGGGAAGATGTGTGTCGTGCTGGCCATTTTTTTCTTCTCATACTGGTGCATAATCTCTAGCTATGATGGTCAGTGCAGCTCAGATTTCCACGGGAAGAAAGTTATAAATGCTGTAGCAAGGCCAGTCCTCCAGTCATATCAACTTCTCTGCATTTTAGCTTCCCAGGGGAACACCAGCCTTTTAAAGGCCACCAGGTGCCTCAATCCTGCCAAGGTGGCATCCCTGTGCCCC
>VYZR01037464.1:0-21947 GCA_013400675.1 Oxylabes madagascariensis
CTCCAAGGATGGAGACTCCACACTCTGTTTTGGTCCTGTATGTTTGTATTTATTTTTGCTGCTTTAAGGACATTGAGATGAAGGAGAGCATTGGATAAACAAATCCAGGGCTTATGAAAAAAGTGAGCTGTTAACATTTTTGTTGTTACTTTTCTCAGCAGAATATCAGGAATTCTACAGAATACAAGTTTTCTAAGGTCTTCCTAAAATATCAGTAGTTTTTCCTAATTAAACTCCCACATGCCTAAACCACAACAGTTTGAAACTAAAACTGGAAAGATATAATTTTCTTACTCCTCCAACCTGCCTTGTGTGAGAGATCAACACTTTTTGAGAGGGAAAAATAAACAGAACACCTGAAGCCTATTTAGCTTTTACATTTTCTTCTCTCCCTTTTATGTTAGTTCAATTTGCGTTTCAAAGAGATGTTTAAAGTAAAAATGGTATGCTAGTGAATTATAGAAATGAGCATAGCCAGTGTCTCTTATGGAAGAGGTGTGGAGGATAGCAGATCCCAGGTCAGGGCTTGCTGAACTGGCCGAGGTCAGGTTGAGGGCAGAATATCCACCTGCAGTGACAGGCAGGGCCAGCCATCGGCAGGAACCACCTGCCATCACCAGTGTGACAAAGAACTCAAAATATCGGGGAGATGGATTTTGTTATATAACAGAACGATCTGAATGCTCTTCATGCTGCCGCTCAGCTCTTCCCTGCCCGTTTCCCCTCAGAGTGGCTCCCCTCCTGCAGCCCGCAACTGGCTGTGTTTATTTAGCACAATGAGAGCTCCTCGGTGCCTCCCTGCCGTCCTGCGGGCCCTGGGCAGGATGAGCAGCTCCTACAGAGCCACACTTACACACACTGGTGGTGTGGGCTCCTATTCCTTCCCCCAAGAGCTCCCCTGATCAATACATGTGACTGAAGGTTTTAAACACCTTCCTTGTCAGAAACTGCAGGATATTCCAAGGTAACTAGAATGTAACTTCATGATTTATTTTTTCTTTCCCCAAATGCTGTCTCTTTCTCCATATTCCAAATTACTTTAGACTAGCACTCCGCAGCCCAAACCCTAAATTATTGGACAGTCATCTGGTTGAAAAGCATTAACTAAACAATGCAAGAGAATTCAGTGAACTGCAATCAGATGCTGTGTTTTGTATCACACTCCAGGTGTGCTTCTGTGGCTCAGATTCTCCCCTGAAGTGTTTTCAGGAAGTACTGAGTAACTGGTTTCTTTTTTCCATGGGCAGATACTTTACATTCCTCAAATCACATCACAGCTGTGCAGAACAAGCATTATTTACACAACAGCTATGCTGATCAAATAAAACAAAGCCCCACAGATACCAGTACGCACATTAATATTTTTCTTCTGAATAACAAATACATGAGTTTTCAGTACGATTCCAGGAGAGGCACATTAATAAGTTTAGCAATTCAGGCTTGTATAAAAACACTCTCTGTAAAAATCTACAGGTCTAAAAGAATTTATCCAGTAACGAAAAGAGTCACATTCTTTAGCTATTCAGAATCCAAGCACCTTCCAAATTCCAAACATCAAAATTCAGCATCTTCCATTGTCCCTTATATATATATTATTTTCTCGGAGATACACATGAATGTGCTGCCTTGAAAACCTGAGCTATCTAAATACTTAAATTCCTTCTTTAGCCAAGCAAAAGGAACTCCTACCTACTGCAGTGAGTCCTTCAGATACTGAGGTCAGAATACAGATTAAGATGTGACTTCTAAACTGGTAATGAAACTCATGATCCTGGGTCAGACACTCCAAAAATGAGCTGTAAGAGTGGCTTAGTTTTTGATATTACTGGAAAAAAGGAGCATACATTCACAGAAAATACTGATATAACCATTGACTAATATTAACAACATTAACAGATGACAGAAGAATGATCTTACAGATTTGATGACATGATTAATTCTAAACTAGCCAATAAATCAGAATATTTTGAGAGACAAAATATTTTCTTGTTGTTGGTAGGTTTCAACTTTTCAAATTTACCATTGGATATAATTTGCTACCAGTTTAAAATATTAAGCTCAGGATATTCCAAACCCATTTGAGTGCTTTGCCCTCTGCCACAGCTCCCAGTCCAGTAAGCGTGGGATGGTTCTGCCCAGGGCTCCAGGCATATCTTGCCTTCTGCAGGAAACCTCACCAAGATTTATCACAACCCAAACCACCTCAGAGAGAGACTTTTTTGGTGCCTAAGTGAGCTCCTTTAACAGGCTGTGTGCTGACAAAGGTCCCACCAGCCCAATCCAACCATCATCTTTCTTTTAAGGATTCTTGTTTAGGGAATTAAGCGTTGGATATCTGGGAAAGTGCCCATTAGGCATGTTTGACTATACAGACAAATACTGACTTAATTGAGAGGAGCTTTTCACCTCCATGGATTTTCTTTATGTGACAAAAATAAACCTGGGTGTTACCATCTCTAACTACCTCAGATTTGTCCCTTCCTGAAAGACAAGGACAACTCTGAATGGAAGTGTCACAAAGAAAAAGTCACAATTTGAATTCAGGCTGATATTATGCAAGATTTGCTGTTTTCCTACGGAGAAGTGGGAACACAGTGTACTTTAATTTTAAAGTTTTCCAGTTTATGGGGAATACACAGTGCAGTGACAATTTACAGATTGAAACTAATTGCAGAGTAACTGGATATATGAGGATGCTTTACAATGTATGCAGGCAACAAAATGGGTTTGCAAGTATAGAAGGCAGGAAAAAATTGCATTTCTCTCTTTTATAAGTCCAGTGAGAGTTCTCAAAAAGCTCCTGTTTCACATGGCACTTCAGTCATGCCTGTATTTCAGATGTCACTATATAAATAAATTCAAGTAAGTGAACTGAAAACTGCATTTAAGCTGTTCTCGATCCCTCTCATTATGCCAATACAAAGCCTGTGGTGATGTTATTTCGCATTTCACATAAAGACTCCCAAGATGAGTAATTGCTTACTAGCAGGTCACTGTGGGATACTGAAAGCAGCATTTTGACACAGGCCTGAAGTACATTGTCAAAGTGGTCGTCCTTGTTCAACTTGAAGACGCCAAAGCTGACATGATTTCCACATAAGGCAGATTTGAGTGGAGAGTAACAGATGAAAATGCCCTTGAGTTTCAGCAGATGAACCTGATCTTTTGACAAAGTCCCATGAGAGAGGATATGATTACCTGTAAGAAAGAAAGAAAGAAAGAAAGAAAGAAAGAAAGAAAGAAAGAAAGAAAGAACTTATTTATGCAGCTGCAAATCTAAAATTTTTGATGGCACTATCTAAACTTATTTTTGCCTCTATTTTCATTACTATTTCAAAGAAAGATGTAAAATATGTAAAAGATCTGTTAAGTAAACGTGACTAGAGCTTAAAAGCCACTAAGCAATTAGTATGCAAAATTTAAACTCAAAGTTCTGAATCCCTGCCACTGATGTACAGTCAGATAATACCTGGGTCAATCAGCATGAATTCCTTAATCTGAAGAGTTGCAACACATGGTTTTATAGTTTCTCATGCCTCAGCAAAATCTGGTTTTGATCCATTACCAGAATGGTCTTTCCACACTTGCTGATGTATACACACCCTAAATGTATTCCTCAGAAAGCAAACATGTCCTTTTCAAAAGCCTCTGTTTTACCAGTCGCAGATGGGAATGACTTTTTAATTCAAGTCCATGTTTATAATGGAGAAATAACAGTGAGTGGTAAATATTTTGTTGTTATTTTGGATTCCCCGTGCAGCAGATCCCAGTGCAACCATCTGTACAAATTTTTATGCTCACAAGGTCTCATTACCAAGTTTTCTAAGTACCTTGTAACAATGTAATGCTCATCTTCACAGCATCCCAGAGGGAGGTTTTCTTCATGACAGTTTTTTTCAAACCTAAGGCAGTTAATGAAAGTGAGTGAAAGCAGTGCAAGAGCACAGCAAAGCTGAAGCTCTCGCCCACCATGGAGCAGCCTGACTCAACTGAGCCCTCTGATGTGACCTGGACAAGCCTGGCCTGCACAGAACTCAAGCGCCAGTCTTGGCTTTGTTACTACTCATCATTCTTGGCAATTTTAACCAGAGGAAAATACCACAAAGCTGTAGGTTTTTGAAAGGATTCTCATAAAGAACAGCACAACAGCCCACAATGAGACTCTTGGCTCCTTTGCTTTCTGTGCTGTCCTGGCTGTGATGACAGCTCAGATCAAGGACCACTGAGGAAACTCAGCATTACCTGATCACAACCCAAACACTGCCCACTGGGAGAGGGAGTTATGACAATGCAGTTGTGATTTTATAGGAGGTAATTAAAAACTGCCCTAACATTGCCTGAGATTGCACAGATGGAGCATCGTTTAACACATATTGAGGCCTCAGCTTAAACTGGGTCAGCCTCTGCACTGCTCCCCTTCCCACCCAAGCAAATTCCCACCTGCAAATCATCTCCCTGCCCTATTTCAGTTCTTTCCCTTAATGCTACTTACCAGCAATGACAAATTTACATCATACAATTAAAAGAATGAAGGAGAAAACCTTGTTTCCAAACACCCAATGCATCAAAGTACCACCCATTTGGTGTTACCTGATGTAGGGATAGAAAGGCATAAGTTACTGTTTAAAACATTAATGTTGGTCACCACTTCTAGCAAGTACGAGGCAATTTATCCATCAAGGTGTAAAGGAAAAGTAGATGCAAAAAAAAAGACTGGGAGCATGGTCAGGCATTGCTTAAGAAAAGTAAGTGGTAAGAAGCTGGAATGGTAAATTAGAATTATGGAAGGGAAAAGCAAATATCTAGCTAGGAAAGATGGTCACAAAATCAAAATCAAACCTTCTTAATTAAACAAAAAGTAATTTATAAATGAGAATCCAGAATGGTTTTCACATTTGTAAATGGTCCTGCAGCGCCTCTCTTATCCCAAATGCTACAGTCAGGAATATAGTGTAACTGGAGAAGAGATGCCATTCCAGACTCTCTTGCTGCATAGAAACTAACTCCAAATGGTGTTAAATTTCTGTTATACTAAACAGGAGCAGAATCTAAAAGGTCTTTCAAAAGTAAAACATAGCAGAAAAAGAAAAAAGTCTTACAGTGTATCTGGATATTCATTTTAATACTTTACATAACCAAGAAATTACGCTTACAAAAAATTAAAACTCCATTTAGCTTCCTACAGTGAACTGTTTAATACATCCCAGACAGATCATCTTAATTAGAATTAATGTCTTTGATGAGTCCTGGTGTAGTTATTGAGAAAATCAGTGAACTTCAAATTCTGTGGAAAAAAAAATTAAAATTAAATACAAAATTCTGTCTGTGAGATCAAGTGGGGAAGGCAGACACTGGTTTTGGAAACCACTGTTGAACAGAAGAATTCTCAGGGCACAAACAAGACAGAAAGGTAAGAGTGCTGTAAATTAACCTGAGCTGCTCTTCTCCACTATTAAATTCTCTGCTGAAAATCTCAACTTCACTAACACAAATATTTACCTGGCTTCAGAAATAAGCAAAGTTTTGGATCCAGGAAAGGAAAAGCCTTGAGTTTGTAGCTAAGCAGCCACAGGTCCTTCAACTACTTGGTGTAAAAAGCAACGAAAGAGCTCAGTAGTTTTCAAGAAGGCAATTATGTACTTAATATGGATATTACTTGCAAGCTGAGCTAAAAAATGTGTGATGAGGAAAGAAGCTGAAAAACCTTAGGCACCCTGAGACTAGGAACATGACTTCTAGGAGGTATCCACAGTTGCTGATGTTCCACAACTTTCATTACTCCAGAAAAACCCTCCCAGCAATTTAAACCTGTTGATGAGCAGAAGGGATTGGGCGCAGGAAAGGAGCAGGGGAACACAGGGCCATCCCTCCCCAGAGGCACTGAGGAGCCTGGGTCTCCTGTGAGAGTAAAAGCTGCTTTTAACAAGTGGACAGAGCCCAAGGAGAACTGTTCTGTGCTCATGGATCCATTTCCAAAGGGCCCGAGGGTGGGAGCGGCTGATTCCGAGAGCAGTTGTGGTGAGGGACCAGCGGTGCCGCTGCCCGCGCCTGCCGCCATCAGGGTACCAGCACAGAGCAGTGTTTCAGCATTTATTGAACAAAATATGAACTACAGTGCCAGTCCTGAGTAGGTAAAAAAAGGAATGATCTACTTGTAACATTTAGCAGGAGCTTCAGGGGAATATTTTTATACACAATGGATACTACTGAACATAAACTAATTTACAGAGGTACTTGGAATCAGGTCAAGAACAACTCCTCAGCTACTGAGGATATGCTTACATTTATAATCCTTGTAGTGGAAGACCAAAATAAAATTTTATAAACTCCTATTGTTAAAAGAAACCATTCAAAGAAATTAGATCAACATTAAAGTGATCTTTGATGTGTTGAATTCAAAAATTGTGTTTGAAATTCATAGCTCCCGTCAAAACAAAAACTCTGTAGAGACTAATCACTGAAGTCCCAGTGCTACTACTGTGGTAAAAATCAAATGAAAAAAATCCAACTTGCACCAATTTCTTCTTACTGTGGGAGAAATTGCATCTCATTACCTTAAAATACATTGACTTTCAAAATTCTCGGTAATTTCTTTAATCCAATGTTTTGCCCTGCACTTGACAGCAATGTCACTCACAAAAATTATGAACCCTCTGAGACTCAGGGGTGATACAAAATTTTCATAGGAATAAGAAAGGAGTTTTTAAAGATACTGGTGAAACTGCTGGAGAGGAAATAGAGGCTTGAATTTGGCTGCCAATTTAATGAGATAATTACTGAAAGACTCCTCAGTACAGCCAAAGGTGCTGGAAGAAAGAAGTGTCTGTGCAGAGGGAAGTTTCAAGGCAGCCAACAGTAGTCTGGGCTGCTGGGGCTCCAGGGACCACCCCCAGGCTCAGCACCCACAGCCACCCCTTCTCTCCCTCCCCTGGATGTGGCAGATGTCAGCACACACAGCTTTCCCTTCAGCTCTCCTCCTTCATTGCTTTCACAGGAGAAGCTGTAACACTGAATGATTTCCTTATGGCTGAGTTCATTGCAGCAGGGCTTGTTCTAGATTTCAAACCAATAAGTGCTTTGGATGATAATAAAGCACCTGAATTGTATTTTAACATGGGTGAATTAGATGAAGATATAAAAAGACTTCAGTGAGGTTAAACAAAGGTTGTGAGAATGTATCATACTTATAGAGAAAAAATGGTTCTTGCCTTTTCCCCTTTCCTATTTTTATTATTCACCACTGCCCATAAAGATGGCTTTAGCTACACTTTCCAGGCATTTGGCATGCTGGGCAGTGCAAAGCAGTGCCCAGACAAAGAAGGAAAATGTGAATCATTAAGATGAGAGAGAGCTTCAAAAAGTGATTTTTTTAAAGCTTTCATAACCACAAAATGTGCATAAAAGCTCTCAAATCCGCACAATGAGCGTGTCCAGCACCAAGATAAATTTGCTGAAAGAAAGCGATTCTGAAACAGGAGTTAGAAATGCAGCACAATATATTGTGGAACCACCACTCCAGGAATGAGGAGGGCAGAGCAGCGCAGCTCAGAGCACCGAGCACGCCACTGCCAAGCCCAGCTGCTGCTGAGAAGTACCTGTTAAACTGGAAGAATCTGTTTAACCAAAATTTTGAAGACGACCTGTTATCTTATGAAGTTGACACTGAATGGATTACCACACTAAGTTTTGAAATACATGTTCTGGAAGCAATTTAAAGCTCATTAGAAATAATTGTGTCTGGCTACTGGAAAATGTGGTAAAATTTAATCCACATCCAAATGCTACCTGAGCTATGAGCACAGGAAATTGTTTTGTGCTACTGTGGCTAACCTCCTCGCTGACCCTGAGCAGTAACTGCTACAGCAGCTGAAAGCCAAAGCAAAATTAAAAACTTACATCAAAGTATATCATGACAGAATGTAGATAAATAAAAACAGCATATTGAAAATATTATTTTTATGTCAGCCTCTTCTAATGAAAGGGAAAAGGTTTACTAAAATGTAAAGAAACCACAAAACAAAAAACGGATGGTCCCAAGATGCATTGAAACACCATTCCTGTACCACTGGGAGTTCAAAAACACACGGTAAGGAGACCTGTGCATACAGAATTAAAAATGAAATATATTGGGGATGAAGAATGGTGAACTACACTACTCCAACTCCTCTCAATTCTCTCCTCTCTGCTGTTTATTTTACAACGCTCTTGCTCCCTCAGACCAGCTCCAGCTGTAATGGACAAGACACAACAGCCCTTGCCAAGAAGCTGTGGAGCCCCAACAAGGATAATTGCCTGACTAAGTGCATCCTATGCCAGGCTTCCCATCTTCTGAGCAGATCATATTTGCATCCCAGAGCTGTCTGCAGCACAGGATCAGTGATAAATGAGCAGCAGGAGAGGACACACCAGCACTCCCCCAAGCGCACAGCTGGATCTGTGTGGCACAACTCAGTACTCGCCGAGCTGCTCCTCTTCAAAACTACAGAAAAATTCATCTTTCAAATTTTACTCCCTGACAACTGAACATATTTGCTTATCTTAAAAACAGGCATTTGAGGGTTTTTTCTGCTTTGCACTCAAACTGTGAAATCACTATATGCCAGTCTAGGGAAAAAAGAATCTCTACTCCAGTCTAATATTAAAGATTTCAGCATCCAGACTCACAAGCTTTCATGTACGTTCAACCTCCCCAAACACAGTTCTGCCCTTTTTTCTCCTTCTCTCTTCAGCCCAAGCTCAGACCTTACAGCTAATAGAGAAAAGAAATGGAGGGATCATTCAGAAACAAATAGACATCACAAACTTGGGTTAAACTGAAGATGGAAAGAAAGCAACACACTGGATGATCAAGGCTTGTTTCAGTGTAATTTCCACAGTTATTTCCTGCACACAATAGTACAGGGCTCTCACAGAACAAAGCCACATATAAATTTGAGTTGATTTGCATCACCTGAAGAAGGCCATATGTGTGAAGCATCTCTGTGTTGCCCAAAACTGCCTTGATTGATGTAGTCCAGACTCAGGAGGAATGCACATGAAGTCAGCAATCACCACCGTGGGTGAGAAGAGTCACCTGATACACCTCACTTCAGTCACTAATTCCTTGTCAAAGTGTTGACTGGACAGAGGCATATCTCAGATCACATTTTCATGTACCTGTAGGTTTACATGGCAAGAAAACTCCCAGTTGACCTAGGACTTAACCAGAAATCTTTGTGTTTCATTTGGTGCAAATGAAATTTCTGAAAACAATACCTTTACATGCATTTTCTGTATATCATTGCATATGAAAGAGGAGGAAGAATCTTGTTCTAAAACAAATTTAAATTTCACTTTCCAATGGAAGCACAATACAATGAAGCCATATTTTCATTTATTGCTTTATGTTCCATTCTTCTCAGAAAAAGGAGCAGCCAGGCTGAGCTGCACTGCCTGTAGAGAGGGACCAAGTCTTTCCCTACAGAGCCAAAGCCAGAAACTCTCAGTGTCAAGGGCATGGCAGGGAGGAGAGGGGAGAGTCCCCAGAGCTGGGAGCCAGACAGGGCTTTGCCAGGGCTCCAGGTGGTGGAAAATAGAACTTCTTTGAGATGAGAGGAGCCTGGGCAGAGTTTGTGGCAATCCTCTCAGTCAGTGGATTAATTGAGACAAACTGAAAGGAAGTGGGCTTCCCACAAGGACAGTGTGAGGAAAGGGAGAGATGCTTGCTTCTATTTACCCCCTCTGCCTCATGCCATCACCTTTTGTTTCGCTTGTTTAAAAAGGAAATTATTATCATATAAATGCCAGTCAAATCTACCCTGGGTTAAGATGTGTCTCTGATCAGCTCTGAGGAGCTCACCATAAGCTGCAGGTACATACAAGAGGTCTGGCTGACTTGGTAAGATAAATGAGCACATTCTGTCTGGTGTCATTTCCTGATGTTTGCTGTGCATCTTCTATTTTTTTTCTAATACTTCAGTCATAAAATCATGCTGAGTGAGAGAATCTTAACTGTTTTTGTGATTTTAAGTTACTTGGAACAATGGTACAGAAGAAAACTTGAAAACTCAGAAGAAAACTTGAAAACTGATTGGAAGGCATGTACGAGTCCATTCTTTTATCTGAATCACACAGCTTTTCAGACTTGGAAAATTTAGAGTCTGGAAACATTGTTCAAGAACTCAAAGTAAATTTTATGATCATCTCTTGGTTTACTCGTTTATTTTCCCCCAGATGTCTGTCAAGATTACACAGGCTTAAAAGACAAACACAGTTTAAAAGGTCATAGAGTATTATGGATTACAATTTTCCTTAAAAATACAATTATTAAGATTTTCAGGAAGGCATTTGAAAATAATGCAAAAATCCTTTAAATCAGTACTTTTATAGGAATTCGCATGTTCAAAAGATCATACATAATTAATGAATCCCTGTAGCACTTTTCCAGATGTTACATCTTTCTGTGCACTGGAGAAACTACCACTTGGTGATAAAAGCTAAAAATGCTAACAGCCATTATTCAGTGCTGATCAGTTGTAATGTCTTGAAATACTTACAGTGGGCAGGGAAAGCTTCCCAGAGCAGTGTGAAATGGGGCTGAGTGGGGCTTTACTTCAGTGCCCAGAGCCCAGCAGGGTGATGGCCAGGCTGTGCTTTCCAGCTGTGCCAGCTGCATCCTGTGAAATCCCTGCTCCCACATGGCCAGGGCTCGAAAGTGGACTCTGCCCAGGATAAATCCTGGCAGTCATTCACCCAACAAAAAACCTGAACAGTTCCTCTAAAGTCACACCAAAGTACTGCAGGGATCACTGATGGCACTCTGATGTTCACATGCACATGTTTTAAAGCAAAATACCCCCCTGCCCCCCTCCAGATACTGGGTGGAGGCTCTCTCCCACATCTCCATTTTTTTTCTCTGCTTTTAGCTGATGAGTGATTTTAAATGTTTGTTCTGGAGGAGATTAAGTACAGTCCTCTTAAACCTGTGCTGAGTGAAATGTCATCCTTCCCTAGAAAAGCAGTTATGAAATACGTGGAAGAGAACATGGGAGAAAGCTCTTGGGAGTTGAAGATGCTCCTGCCCATTGCAGGGGATGTAGTCGGTGACCTTTAGCAGGTCTCTCCAACCCAATCCACTCTGTGATTCTCTGCTCACTTCCCCTTTTCTGTGGCACACATCTCTGAGGAGATGCCACGCAGTCCTAAGGATCTCTCCCACAATTTAGCAAAGATGGTGATCAGACATGGACACAGCTCCCACAGGTCCCACGGCTCTACTGCTCAGTTTTTACTCCTAGATCTGCATTGGGCTCAGATTCCCTTTTACACTGCATAATTAAACCCAGCATGAGTCAGAAAATGCTGTCTGGTCCTTATGTGCAAGAGCTACCAATACCTTAGGGCTGGGAATTTTATCAACTGCATACACACCATAAAAGCTGCAATTGAAAGCAGAATGTTTCTTTGCAAAGATTTTTGGGGTTTTTTTAGGCATGAATTAGGAATGAAGCAGGTTGAAAACAACTCATGCGGTTTACTCAGCAAGGTTTAGAAACTTGATGCCAACAACTGATCTGAATCGATGCCCATTAATATAGTTACGTTTTTCCTAAGTGCAGAAAGGATGGTGAAAGCTGATGGAAATAAATTAAAATTAAAAATTAAAAAGGAAAATATGATTGCAGTGGGATCAGGTACCATAAGACAAATAGGCTGAATCATCATCATGACTACATTTGATAATTTTTTACATCATCTAAAGGTTTGCCTTTTATCTTTCACACATTTCCAAAGTTTATTTTTATTTTGCTTAATCATTTTAACAAATTTACTTAAGAACTCAGCTGAAAAATTTTGGTCACTTACAACATGGTACATTTGCAAAAGAAACAAAAATTATTTTGCCAAAACTGGAATTACTTGTAAGGTTTTTTGTTACAAATAAATGCTTTAGACATTGTACGCATACTGTTTCCATGTCCGACAGATCAAATGCAACATCACAGTTGAAGTGTTTTATAAAGGCAGCCGGGTAACACACAGTTTCCAGACCCAAAAATCAGCCTGAATGCAGTAAAAGCAACTTTGGTGCACCAATTTTCATTCTTTAAATGAAATAAGCCATTAATGGCTCTTTCAGTTTATGCAAACTACAAATGAGGTTTCTCTACAAAAACTTGGTAATGTTCCTTTCTAAATAAAAATCAGCTGCAATGTCATTTGAGGTGTAATACAAACTTCTGGTGTCAGAGACCTGTTGCAGTTGCAGGCATGAGTGGGAGTAGTAAAATGGAGCAACTTACTACAAAAACTTTTAACAGTGCTTTAGGGTAAAGCTGGTGTGGTCCCATTATGTTTCAGAAGTACTGGAATATAATTTGAATCTATAAAATCAACCCACACCTATCAATCAGCAGCCTGGATCAAACCTCATTAATGTTTGTATCTTTGCTGGAACACATCTGCAGTTGTCAGAACAGCCTTGGGTTAAAGATGACACAAGCAGCCCTGGCACAGGAATGAGCCCTGGGCCAGGGAACGAGAGCTCCCGAGGCCTGAGCTCTGCCCTGCCAAGGGTGGCTCTGGCTGCAGCACCTCAGAGTCCTGCTGTGAGGATTGGATTCCCCAAATCCATCCCTGTTCAGCAATAACAACTCATAGGACTTTTACATCACAAGCCAGGCAAAGGATTTCACTGCAGAAGAACCATTAATGAATACCTATCTATGCACAGATCATTTTACCGGCTTCTCTGAAAAGAATAATTCTGTTTGGAGGTGATCCATCAAAACTTAAATGTTATGATCTAAAAAAACCCCCAGAAAATATTCAGATCTTCATCAGGGCTGAAACCAGCAATGGATTCACTTCTAAAACAATCAGACAAACAAACAAACAAACAAGCAAGCACACATTTGCTGATTACAGAATACAATTAAACGATAAACTATCTCTATGGATTTATATATATATGTATATACAGGAAGAGTTTCACACTTCCAGGCCATGCAGCCCCAGCTGTGCCTATTCTGGGGTGGAGCTGAAGCCCAGCCACAGCCCTGCCAACCAACACCAGCACTGTGTGGACAGATGGACAGGCAGACAGACGGGCAGGCAGACAGACGGGCAGACAGACAGACAGATGGACAGACGGATGGGCTGCTGCTGCCTGAGGCAGCTCCACACTGCTGTATTCTGCAGCCACCTGCCCCGGGCTCTGCAGCTGAGCTATAGAGTGGAAGATGCTGACATGAGAAATGTATTTTAGACCTTGCTTCTCTCTCCTTTATGGAGTTCCTCACATTTTGAATCAAACAAACGAGTTAAACACATCATGGGGAGCTGTCCAGTAATAAACTGGGATATAAATTCAAATCTCACTTACCCAAGATACTCTCAAAGGGCACAGATGACCCATGCCATCTCACACCTCCAAAAGCTCACTAATGGCAGCTACATTTTTGCCGAGTAGACTTCCAGTGCACCTCACTCTCAAGAGAGGATGGTCAACTCTCCAAATGCAGCAGATGCCAGGTAAGGTACAGAACTGAGCTGTGCTACTAATTCTCCTAAGTCATCCGCATTCCTCAGCCTTCTGAGCATCCCCATGGCACTGCAGGGACAGGGTGCCATGCTGCACAGCCTCTCTGTGGAACTTGATGGAATAGAAAACAATCACCTTTTCAGATTTCAAGGCAGGGAGAGTAACTCGACAGCCTAACCTTCCAAACAAAATGTAAGCCAGCAGCAAAGGCTGCTGATACATCCAGGATGATTCGCTATCTTAATTCAGAAAATTGAAGCATTGAGTCCATATTCATTGACCAGGGAAGACTGGAAACTACAGTTAAATTTTATAAAAGCCAGGGTCAACAGAAAGGCTTTGGCAATCTATTGCTTCTTTTATAAATCCAATAAGGTGGAATAAATTGGTTTTAAGCAGAGTATTATTTTTAAGTGTTTCTAATCACAAACTTCAAGGAATCTGGCTAAGGCATGAACTCAACCTGAGCATCAGTTCTAGCTCAAAGGAATTCAAGCTGCAAAAAATGATACTGAGGTTTGAGTCCCTGTAAGTGGGCAATAACTGTTATTACAAAAAGATTTCTGCTTCATGAGAAATTCATTCTCATGATTAGAAAACTTCAGTCTCTACAGCACTTTGGCTCTTTCAAGCTTGTACCTAATCCTGAATAGTTAAAACACACAACTCAAAAATTTAGTTCTTCAAAATCAGAATAATGTTGAAGAAGTCATCTTATTCCTGTCCATGGTTTTATTTGGTTAAGAAATATGATATGAATTTGGGCAAATATATAACACTATTAGTCTGGTGAAAAGATTGTCCTGCTTGTCCCAGTAATCCACATCTGGTGCAGCACAGGATCAGCCAGCCCAGTATCCAGTTCAACTGGAGCTTTTAAATGAGCGTGAGATGAACCCCATCCCTGGCAGGTCACTTTTCTGTGAGCTCAGTGTCTGTGTCTGTACCCACAGGTATTTTCTGTAGGCTGCTTCATGCACTCACCAACAGACATCAGGTGTGATCGAGCTGACTGGAGCTCGGACTAAACCTAATGACTTAATTTTTCCAACCCATTTTCTTATTGCAACCTCTTTCTTTTACAGAGAACAGAAATCCTTAAACCCAAGGATCAGCTGGGAGGAACACTGGGAAGGACTGCTCTGGGTTCCCACCTAACTGTAAGAAACACTAAGTGAAAAGAACAAAAAGGTAGATATTTCCCTGAAATCACAATTGAATTTCCATGGTCATATCTGACTCCAGACCAAGGACCTTAGACTGCATTCTAGTTATTAGTATGGAAAAAACATTAAACACTAAGCATCTTACCCAGGCAGCCTGGAAGTACAATAAAATACATAAGGAGAATCACCACTGTTAGGGAAATCCAGGTTTTGCCTTTCCACCTGTGGGTACTCAGGGTTTGCCAGGCCACACCTGCTCATTCAGGACTGACCTACAAACTACAGAGCCAACATGTTCCAAATACAAAAGACAAATAAACTTTACCAAGCTGTGGTACTGCAGTCGTCATTGACAGCTTGACATATCAGTATTTCAAGAAGAATAAATGACTTTCATATCCAGGGGGTTGGTTTTCTTGGTTTGGTTGTTTGTGTGATTTTTTTTTTTTTTTTTATTGTTCATTACTGGATACTTTGGGAAGATGCTACACTTAATACCTGAAGCTGCTTAAAATATTTGGAAATATTTTAATGAAGTCTTTTGAGAGATCACCTAATACAACTTTAAAGAAATTTTACTATTTTTATAAATATTTTGTCTACATCCCTTGCCAGAGGAAAACCATAAATCTTGTCTCAGCTGAATGAACACCATTTATCATATTCATTTTCTTGTCAATACAATTATGAAAAGCCTTTGGCCTTTTTCCAAGGAACCTGATTTGCTGGAGAAACTCAATTAGTATAAGCAAGCCTGCCACAGAGCAGCCCCGATTGGCAGCCCAGCACAGCCCTGGCATACCTGCAATGCACCTCTGAACCAGGAGCCTGACAACTCTATCCTGGTGCTAAAATACAACAGTGCCCTGCCTTCCCTCTCTCTTCCCCGGACCAAAAGGACTTCAAAGAAATTATTTCTGCTCATTTTTGCCATCTACTGGACAAAGCTTAAATGTTAAACCCTGTGATCAGGTGAGAGATTACCCAGTGTAATTCGTTCTCTTACAGACAGGCCTTAGACACAAAGTATTTCCTACAATCACTTGAAAAGTTTATCAAGACATTCTTCTAACGATGATTTGTAAGTGACTTTTTCTGCCAGTACACAATACAGAATAAACATCACCTCATGATGTATTAAAAGCTTAGTCTTTTATCTCTTGCCTTTTTGTATTGTACATTTGTGTACATAAACCAACATTTTTTAATAATAATATTCTGTATTTTCCATTTTCAATATTGAAATACTGGGGCCTCAAACATAGCAGAAAAAAATCTCTTTGTAAAACAGCTTTTTTTCACAATTAAGCCCATTTTCTGATGATAAACTTGAAACTAAAAAAGAAATGTGCTAATTAAAGGATATTTAAACTTGATATAATAAAATTGGCACCTGACCCTCCCTTCTTTCTCCATTTACCTTTTTGTTTTAACTACAGTAAATAAGAGTTGTGATCATAGCAGCTCATTGTGCCGTAATGCTTGGGATGCAGCTGAAATGAAGAGAAATCCACTGAACAGAAGCATGCACTTCTCCTTTACAGCTGAAGGGGAGGAACAGAAACATTTTGAACCTGTGCAAAGGAAAAGAAACTGAGAAGGCCTGAGCCTTGAATTCCATACAAAGCTACATTTTTATTGAGAATACAGAAATCCAAAAGTTGGATACTGTTTTTATTTATTTGAAATGAACTTAATTCATGAAGTGGAAGGAATAAATTAATGTTAAAAAAATCAAGAAAGGGTCCTGAGGATTGTATATCCTGGATCCTTCCACAAAAAGCCATGTATGCATCCTTTTCTTTCCAGAGGAGCAGAGGTCAGACGCTGTTACTCCTTCCACAGTTGGAGGTTTGCAGTTCTGCACAGGAACATGACACTCAACGTACACAAGGCAAAATGAACTCAAACCAATCTGGAATGGAAGCAGCATGGATCTGCTTTTACACATCTTCCTGATTTTATGACGTTTTAGGGTAACACAAGCACAAACAGTACTAACGAAGTTAAATGTACCCAGTGGTGCCCAGAAAATGAGATGCTAATTCACAGTCTGGCTTCAGGAGCTGAGTGGTTTGTTGTTGTTGTTGGTGGTGGTGGTGGAGGTTTTTTCCCCTCCAGTCCTCTAAAATTGAAAATAAGGGATTCCTTCCACTGATTTTAGGAGAAATAAAGATTTCACTGCTTTTGTTTTGGATTTACTTTTTCACTACTGAGCCTGCATAGACAAAAATCCCTGTAGGCTTGCAAGGGTCTTAAACAGAGATTTTCTGAGTGGTCCTCAGGATCCTAATCCCCAGCACCCGGAGATGGCCTTCAGATCATGAGGGGCTCCTGTACAGCCTGGCAGTCCTGAAAAGGTAATTTCCTACTTGCGATTTTATATTGATGCATTTCCCTTTCTTAACCAAGAAGATTATTAGTGAAGAGTAGATCTTCACAATTGACTTAAAACAAAATTATTTTTAAAAGCTTGATTGTAGATCATGTAACTGTTCTTAAATGTTATTTTTTTTTGTCCATGAACCAAACACATAATTAATTTTCATAGTTTTGTGGCATTTAAATTATAAACCAAGTATTTTCATAATCCCTCACTACTTATTTCAGCAATTTATTTCCAGCATGACTGTGTGCCTGAGAAAGAGCTACAGCTTCTGTATTTATAAAAATACAGAACATTTCTCTGTAGGGTTAGGAAAATACTAGCACAATACATTACTGTATGTGCTAGTTTAAAAATGTACACAATATTTAACACAAGCAGAGTTCATTATCATTACTTGTTGAAGAAAACTACAATGTGAAGATTTTGATTTTGTTTGCAGAAGTCCATTTTCTTCTAGATCAAGACAACTGCAAGTGCTGTGATATTAATAGATTTGACATAAATAGAAAGTAACTGACTAAATTAAAGACATGATTCATACCACAGAAAGAAATCTCCCCAGATAGCAGTTGTATGGTATTTTTTAAGCACTTTTGATGTTAAAGCAACTGTAGGTACATTGTGTTTGGAATTAAAGACAAAGGTTTGGGGTTTTTTCTTTTTCTGACAACATTAGGGATGTACAAAGGGAAGGAACCCCCTGGGATGTTTTCTAGATCGGCAGTGTGACAAACAGAAAAGTGCCCTCTGTTCCCGTGTTTGCCGTTGTGCAGTGATTTCAGAGAGCACACGAGCTCGTTGCTGGCTGTCCTGTCCCCTCTGTGCCACCACCGCCACCGCAAGGGCTGGCATGGCTAGGGGGGCTCTGCTCCCAGCCCAGCACCACTGCCAGCAGGAGGAGACTCCCTAATTGATTTTCACGTTAGTGCTGAGCAGATGGAGCAATAATCAGCCAATAATGGGCACATATCTGATTTTGATTCATTAGTTTAAATGTCTTGCTCAAACATCTATTTTTTTCAGAAAAAAACCACAAAGATCCTCAGATAAAAATGATTTCCACAAGTTTTCTAGTGCTGACATTAGGAAAACGCTTAGGAAATGCTTTGGATTATTCGATATGTTCTCATAATGAATAATGCAAATTAAAACATTATATATGAATACTATGCAGTAACGTTTAAAAGCACTTCCTGTATTAATATATTTAAAGTTATAATAACAATAAAATGTTAAATTAAGCCGGTAATATTTTGAATGGTGTAAGTCTAACTGATACTCATAACAAGCCCCAATTAAGGCCGCACTGAGACTCCCATTGTAATGTTATTTTAACGTATCTTTTGTTGTTTTGCTGGGGTTTTTAAAAGTAATTTTCCAAGTAAGTTTTCTTCAGAAAATGATTTTTCAGTTTAGAGGAAACTGTGCAAATCTCTGCCTGTGCTGACATTAGTTCTGAGATTCATTTTTTCCCCTTTGATTTGATGACTGAGGATAATTAATAGACATCAATAAGAAACACCAGTGAATGAAAAATATTTTAACAACATAAACAAACTTTTTGATTTACTCACAAGTAAGTATTCTTTTCTAAATTGCAGGTGGGATTTGTACTTTTTTTCTATTTACAAGAAAAGGTCACAGTTCTGCAGAGTCTGGGAAAAAAACAATCATAGAACCATGGCAAAAAAACCCAGTAAGGAGTTCCCTCTTTAAACCCAAGTTTTTCAGTAATGTGCCACTTGGTGCTACCACTGCAATATTTATATTGTTGACAAATACAAAAGGTAAGAGTCACACATTCATTTTACTTGATCACATAAAGAAAAAATTATGGCTGATGCCTTGTAAACTGCTCCATGTGAGGTCAGACCAGGTCTAATTTCTACTTTTCATATACAGACTCATCAGCCTGGCTGATCTGGGTAGCACAGACATAGATTTATTCCAGGACAAATGGAGTTCTTTACCAAAGACTACTGAGGTTGCTGGGAGAATTTTAATATTTGCATTTTCTTTCTGTTGTGCATTGAAATGGCCTGTACTTGCAAAGATGCTCAGAGGTCTCCATTCTCATTAACTTTAATGTGACTCTGAAATCACTAGAGAGGAAGTGTTCAATACTGAGAAGATGCAATATAAAATTGTAACTTTATACTCATCTGTATTTTCATACTTGGTGTGCTGCTTTTTCCGTGCAGAAAATCACCGTTCAGCAGACAAGGTGGCCAAAACATCAAGAATTGAAAGAACTTGGCAGCAATACTTTATACTTCTCTCTGAAGGCAGCCAGGGATGCAGCAATAGATCCAAGGAGTGGAAATATTCCGCTCTGATTTTGGTTCCCTTGCCCAAACCAGCCACAAAAAAGGAGATAACAAGGCTGCACAAAGCAAATCAGGGGCAAAGGAGAAGGGGAGCCATGGCCCTGGCAAAACAGGAACTCACCTTTGTTCAGACACTGCTGGGGACAAAGAGCTCCCTTTGTGTGGCTTTGTGGGATGTGTGCTAGAAAAGGACAGCCCAATCCACAGGCCTCCAACAGGCTTATTCTGTCTCTACAAAAAATGGTTTAAGGAAACACTCTTTTGCAAATCTATTTAAGAAACAGTTTGGCTGTGAGACTTTAAAAACTATTAATAAAAGTAATGTCTAAGTTTCTTTGAACTGCAGTCACAGGTTTCTGGGAACCTATAAAAACACTGGGCAGCTTCAGACATCTCGAATTCCAATGAAAGAACAACTGCTACATAAACCACATTTTTTGGTTATCTATTATTTAAATTAAGATATTGTTATTAAAAAGCCCATAACCACACTTCTTAATAAATTACCTCAATCTGCAAGATCTAAGATTTAGATTTAATATTCTTGTTCTGTAAAGCCCCAGCAAAGCAGTGGTTCAGATAGGATCCATCAGAACTCAGCTGTGTAAGATCACACTGCCACAGCCAGCACAGATAAACCACCCATGGAATAGCCTCCAGAATCCTGAGATGAATCCTGATCCATTTAAGTCACTGGTACTAAATACCCTTAAACTCTAATAGAAGCAAAAATCACCCTGGATTCCACGTTTGCTTACCTCACATTCAGTAAGAATCTTCCTCCCAAACTCCTAAAATCCCAAGAGAACCCAGTTTTATCCACTGTAAGTAATCAAATAGCACTTATGTGCATAAAATTTATTTATGTAAATAATAAATGTAATGTATTAATAAATACATTTACATTATTAATAAATAATAATGTAAATTTATTAATCTTGAACAAGATTGCCCACTTTTACATCTACTTTTTTTTGTGCCATCCTGTGGGATCTGGAGTGCCCTGCAAACTTCACAGTGATGGCAGAAACACCTGAGGCTGCTGCTCCTTTCCCAGCTGCATCACAGCCCTTCCTGGGGCAACGAGACAGCAAATGGCACCACCAGCAGTGGCCGAAGAGTGAGAGGAGGAGTAAAGAACAGCAAATACAGGAAACACAGCAAGGGGAGCTCGTCAGCATTCTGGGGGTTTATTCAGTCCTCTTCTCGCTAATGAAGCAATTTTGTTCAGACTTCAGTTTCAGAATATCCTTCCTGAATGTCAGTGACAGGTTTCCTTAAGATTTAGTTATAACAAAGCCATTTTAAAAATAAATTCAGGTATTTTGCTTCAAAGTTCTGAAGCACATTTTTTAATGGATTTTTTCAAAGGAAAGGAGTTGGAGATGTAAATGTTTCCAGAAAAGCCCCTCTGACTTGCCAACATGTGCCAAGTATCTGACTGAGGCCATCAAAAACAGATGAGTCTGCTCACACCCACCACCCCCAAAACAGGGCTGGTAATGGAAAGTCTGACAGACCCTTAACTATAGTGGCACTACTGGGTGCAGCTATAATATTACCCTCATAATTCTACTATATAATAACAACAAAGGAAAAAAAAGGTGAAGGGTCATTGTGCTTTGTCTTTAGAATTAAGATGGCTGTCTTCATCCTTACAGCATACTCTTAATTCTGGAGACACATCTTAATAACCTCTAAATAGTTCCAACAAAAGAGCCGTGTCAGAGGAATGAGCAGGCCCCAAGGTGTTTCAACTGGAGTGTTTTCATCTGCCTTTATTGCTCTATCCCTCTCCAGAATTAAGGCAATAACCTGTGATAAATTATTCAGGAACTGCTACAGGGATCAAAGCAAAATCATTCTGTTAAAGTGCTGTTTGCAACATTTGGCACTTAGTGTGAAAACTTTTAATGTGTGCAAGCTGAAAATCAACGATTTTAAATAATTTAACAGCATGGAGTTTCTACAAACCAGCTAAAGATAGCATGTTGCTATTTAACTGCTTTTTCTTCAGATCCCTTTTCCATGCGTTTCTAGCAAATCTGATGATGTCACAACTATAAACAAAGTACTACTGAGATTCCAGCTGCCCAGGCAATAGATTACTTATCCACATTGTCAGGAGAAATCTTAGGAGAAAATTAGGCACTGTTTTAATACTGGAAATTTTTTTTTATTAATATAATAACATGAAGAAGAAAGTAGAAAAAAAAAAAGGAAAAAGGGGAAGCAACACACATAATGACTTCAGCCATCTTCAATTACATTTGATATCACTGAAAAAGAAACCTAACCATATGCTTAGTATGCAGATAAAATGATTACAAATACATTTTTAAAAGAAAGATCTCTCTTGTTACAACTGTTTTTCAGTGGTGTATTTCAAAAATATTAAAAACCTAAAAAAATCCATAGCCAGTTAGAAAGTCCTAGTAAAACCCACAAATTAAATGAATTTGGCAGTCCTGGACCATTTTCACAGTGATATTTTAACAGTGTCATCTCCCTGTGGATTGCAATACTAAGCATTTTATTGAAGA
>VYZR01037481.1:2294-12655 GCA_013400675.1 Oxylabes madagascariensis
TTTTCCCTCAAGAGAATTAATCAGAACCTCTTGCTCCAATTTGCTCAAGTTCAGGGTTACTAGTCATTGCTGACATTCTCTGGGAAAGTGGCATTCCTATTCCATGAGGCAAGTCCTATCCAGAAAAACTGCTTTAATAAGAATTGCTTCATTAATGGTTGTGTAATCTCTATCCTGAACTTGATTATTAATGATTTTATCTTACTGCTTCACATACTTGCTGGCTTGAAGGTGTTGAAATGTTTCCAAGCTTTCACTGTGCCTGCAATACATGTGTCTGTGCCAGAATGCACGTGTTTCATATTACATAATGAAAGTGCTTATCATACATTGGTAGTTTTTGAGACCATTTTGATAAATCCAGGTCCACTAAGCACTTTGCTACCAGAGTTCTGTTTATCTTAACAAAATTGTAGCTGTGATATGCTTACATTTTTAAACTGTCAGTAATTCAATACTTCACAAAATCAAAAGCACAGCATTTTAGGACCTTAGGCTTAACTTCTTTGATCACCAAGTTAAACAATACCCACAATTTTTTCACTGTAAATATTTTCTTTATGGCTTCTGTAGATCAGCAGATTGTTAAAAAGCCGGTGATAGGATTTGCTAGACTTTACAATTGTAGGGCAGAATTCTCTCTCCTAAACTCACACATTGTCTTCTTTCTTTTGTGGAGGTATCCCATATATTTAGATTAGGACTTTTACTTATATTGCCAAGACCTGATGCAAAACTCATGCATCACAGAAACATCAGGGCTGGAAGAGACCTTCAAGATTATCCAGTCAAACTGTCAATAGAGCACCCCAAGTGCCATATGCAGCCACCTCTAACACGAAAATCTTGTGGAAAACGAAATAGTTTTACAGACTGATTAACATATGTAAGGATTTTTGGTCTTCTTGTATTTCTGAGATATGAAATACATAGGAAAAGAAATGGAATCTCAGCTGAGTAAAGCAAGAAAAAAAGTCCTCTCTTCGGTGAGGAAACAGACAACTTAGAAAGATCAGGGATAGCAGAAAGAAACGTGAAGGACAATAGCAGGTCTTGCATAAGAGAAAACAAAAGCTGATAGATATAAAGTTAGTATGCTTCCTGAGTACTTAAAAGCTCAGAGGAACAGTTGTCAGTAAGAATTATAGTGGTATCCGTTGAGTAAGGAGGAGGAGGAAGACAGGATCATAACAGAAAGCAGAGGCTTGAGAAATATTAATAAGATTCAGCTAGGGTCTGAAATGGAACTTCTGTAGGAATGACAGTGGGTTTTCTAATATTTTTTGAGTTTAGCAGTTTTGCTCTTTCACACCACAGGGTTTGAATTAATACTCCATTTATTTCTGAAACACTATTCCAGAGAACAACAATTACAGTATTAAAAATGTAAACGGACTATATGTGGAAGACACACTACACCTGATTATCTAAAACGTAAGGATAAATATGACTTGCAAAAGGAATAATATGGCATAATATCTACAGTTGTCTTAAGAACTTCTTGATGCATACAAGGACAATGCATGCTAAAGAAGCAATTAAATAATTTAGATTTTTGCTCTCTCTCTTTCTCCATTTCTCCCTTTTAATGCTTTATGCTTCAACTCCAGAAAGAGCTTAGAGACTGAGGCAAGTCTTTCAACTACATGAAAATAGTTCATGAGTCCAAATTGTGACAAGACACCAGCCAGACAGGGTTAGCATCACACTGAGGATGAAGAAAACAATGTAACTTTATTATCAGGGTAATTGGAAAGCAGCAGTGTCTTATAATAGGATTAACCTTTGAAAAAGTAAAATACGGATCACCATTACAAATCAGCATGAATTTCTAAACAGCTTAAAGGTTATGGCCACTACACCTTAGCCCGACTGTTACAAAGTGAGTGGACAAGTGAACTCTCAACAGATTAACAGAATTCTGTATGAATTTTTCCTACGCATTATTATTCATCTTATGTCTCTATCATATGTATTTTACAGATATGACTGGATTTTGATTAAAACCAAAATGTCCCTGTTGGGGGTTAGATTTGGTTTTTTTCTTACAGAATTTTTTCCCACAACTTGCTAGGAAACTAAATACTGAGTACTTATGGGTGCTTGAGGAAAACAAACAAGTGGCCAAAGGTCAGTGTAGCGCTGGGCGACACCTTTTTTTTGGTCTCTGGGAGTTTTCTCTAGGAGGGGAAAAGATACCACAAGGTTTGGGGGCAGGTAAAGGACAGGTATGGAGGCAGCTTCGCTCTCTTGCTCTCGGCATCGGGGAGCGGATGGCCAGGCTGTTGCTTGCTGCAGGAGGAGTTCACTGTCACCACCAAGTCCGGTGCCGGGAAATCTACCACCATCTGCTCGTGAGCTCGCCTCCTCCTGCCCTGCTGCGGCTGGGCCCGCCCTATCCTGCTGCCGCTGCTTCTTCAGCACTGCTTTGAGGACTTCTGCAATGCTGTACCCCCTCACTGCCCCGCCCTGCCCTGCCGGGACATCCCTGCCGTTCCAGCTACCATCGACAGAGCTTCCGATACATCTCATCCACCAGCCCGGGATTTTCCACCGTTCCAGCTTGGTGCTCTCTGAGTCCTGCACCGAGATCAGATTGCCCTGGGCTTTGTGAAACAAAAGCCCCTCGAGGTTCCTGGTTCTGTTTATCATTAATGCTGTGGTTGTTGTTGTTTGTTAGCCTTGTTATACATACTAGTAAAGAACTGTTATTCCTATCCCCATATCTTTGCCTGAGAGCCCATTTAAATATTTTAATAATTTGGAGGGAGGGGGTTTACATTCTCCATTCCAAGGGAGGCCCTGCCCTCCCTAGCAGACACCTGTCTTTCTACGACAGTCCCTCAACTCAAAACTGTTTTCTCCTTTAAGTAACATAAATATCTTCAAGTATCTCTTGCTAAACCAAACTGTAGTTACAATTAATTAAATCCTCATACAGATTTGACATCTCCATTATTCAGTTATCACGTCATTTATTCTTCCATTATTTGTCCTGAATTTCCTGTAGTTTATCACCTTGCAAAATGTGTTCTTTTCTGCTTGTTAAATTCCACATTACGATTTCTGGCATCATAAACCACAGCTGAATCACACCTGCATACTCTGAACAGTCTAAAGGATCCTCCCTGAAAACGAATGATCAACAATAAAGCCTTCTTCACTGATGAGGATAGGTTCATCATAGAGAAAAAATATTCTATAAAGATAAATGGAAGAAACTAACTCTATTTAAAAGTTTCTGTTGCATAATTCAGACGTAGAGTATAATAAATTACACAGTTCAACAAAAAAAGAAGTTACAATTACTGAAAAGCTATACTCCTAAGAGATGCTGTTCTACATGCTGACATGTTATACACAGGATGGAAGTACCTACTTTAATCTTAAAAAAGGCTGGAAGTAGTAGCTCACAAAAACAGAAGTGAAGGGGACAACAGAAACAAATTATCTACATGTCAAAAACTCTCACGAGGAAAGCAATGTTACTTCCCCTATTTCAAGAGAAGTAAGCTAGAGATATTTAACAAAAATGCTATAGTAATTCTCTTCCTTTTGCACAAACAAATCAAAATGATGCACAGCACTGGACAACAGAAAAGAGCATAGAGTACTTCAGTTTGAAGGGACCCAGAAAATGTTTAAAGAAGTTGTATTTCTGCAGTTATTTAAATTTCAACAATATTGTGATGAAAGAAAAACATCATTAAAACAGTGAATCACATTTAAAATTCAGGGGAAAAAGTAATTATTTTATTTTCTATTGTAATAAGTAACTTTATGGGAAAGAAATGACACTGCAGCAGTAAGATAGCAATCACTATTTTTTTTTGTTTATTTATCATTTGACACACTGAACACTGACTGTGTTTGCAAAAGAGCTTTCAAAATCATTGTAAGTTTTCAAAGAAATATTCAAAAACATATACACATGTGCTTGCACAGCCATACACAATCTATACATAATTTTTGTTATGAATCTTCATTTAATTGTATTTTAGTTGTGTTTGACATTCTATATCTGGTTCTTCTCTTACCATGGAACCCAAACTGTTAAAAACACTCATTAAAAAGGATTGTTGGACAAAGGTTCCCTAGGCAGCTAATTACAAGCAGCAGTTGTGCATCAAAACTGGTAACTTTCACAAGAAANACAAGCAGCAGTTGTGTAACTCCATAAACAGAGTTATGTGCATCTTAGGTTCCATGTCTCATATTATGCAGTATACTATCCAATTTTATTTACACAACTTACACACAAATATGGCATTAATTTGATGCTGTTACCAGCTGTAAAAGCTGTCAGATACACTTATTTCTTGTTTCAAAATTTTTCTGTGCTTTACCTGGCCCACTTAATCAACATCATGCATTAATCCATTTAAAAGTAATTCAAACCAAAGCACAGAATTTAACTGATTAAAAATAAGTTTTCTTGTTCCTTTAATAGCTTGGTGCCTTTCCTTATTCCAAATACAATGATAAAGAATTATATGCTCATAGAAAGCAAAAATGTACACCTAAATCTTGGAAAAACACTATTCTCAATGTGAAGGACCAGGGCTATTCTGCTCCAGTAAGATTCTTCTGATTTGTGTAGCATGTATTGATCATCTATCTGCAGCAGGTAACAGTTCTAATGAAAGAAATTTATGGTGCTATCCAATGGTAAACTGACCAAAAAGATAGATTAAATTGTCTTCACTTACATATCTTATTAATTACCACACAAAAGAATTCTTGCCATAAAAAATGTGACAATTTTAATTTTTAAAATGGAAAAGAAAGAAGAATTTATTAAATTGTTATGGACAGCAAGAATTCTACTCAAGGCTACAGTAAATTTTCAAATCCTCTACTGAACAGAATTGCAAAGAAAGAAGAAATTCTACTAGCAACTTATTAATGTTTGTATAAGAAAACATCTAATACCAGTAGGTACCCACTATTGTAACTGCGGGTGAAACAGCTGTTTTGAATATTGCAGCCTGAGCATCTGTATCTGTTACTGCTGAGGAGAAGCAACAGTATGGTGAGAGGTATAAAAAGACAAAGGGCAGAATGATCTTTATTGTCAGTAACTACCACTGAAAAGAATAGAGTCACCTCTTTAGTAACAATGAAGACTGGTCTACCTGAGCATATGCCCAGATTAAGGATACTTCAAATTCAGTAAGGTTTCCAGAAGAGGCAGGAGGGAACAAGTGCATTCCGACTATTGTTAATGATTCATTCTGACAAATGCTGCTCCTCTGCTGCGAAGAAAGAACTTGTAATTGATGTAATTTCTTTGGGAGCACCCATTCTGCATAAAAAGACAAACACACTGACAACTAGCTGATCCTAAGGTGAAAAAACAGCTTCTGAAACGCAAGGGCAAAACAAGATGTGCTAGACTTCGAATATAAAATGTGTACAATGAGTTAGAACTTACAGCATGTGTTCAGAATAAGGCACAACCTACATATGAACATGGACATAATTATGCAAATTTGAAGGTACATGATCAATGGTTTTCTAAGGTATTTAGCAAGCAGATACTTTTTTCAGTCATAAGGTTTTTTAAAGCTGGTGTACTCAACAACTGCTTTTGTGTATGCATGACAGCCCAACCATGATTTTCTTCAGTTTTAATTTCAAATCTCATTCATACAACATTTCTCTGGGATGAAGCACGACATCTAACATCCCTCGAGGGAAGGAATTTCAAAACTGTAATCTGCAAAGACATTGATCTATCCAGATGGCAGGTGCCAAACATCCATATGCCAAAGAGCTTACAAAGTACCTGCAGGAAAGGTACTGAAGGGGTTTTGGGCCCATCACTCTCCACATGACTCAAATAGACAAAAAGGATAAATTTTTGCTATTGAACCTGAAGAACAATTCTAACAGTTTCTACCGTGACTCTGGAGAATGAAAAGAGAATGGTTAGTGTTGCTACTTTAGAAATCTGACATAACACATAATTCAGAATGTGTGTAAATTACTTTCAAAACAAAATGCATGGTCCTACAAAAAGCTTTGGTAGGACAGAACGGTTAGGGTAGCAGATGAAAAGGAGAAGAAAGACACATCATCAGATGTGACGACTTGAGGAATATGAAGTAGGAAATAAACAGAAATATTTGGGTAAGAATAATTCCAATTGGAGGAGAGAGTAAGAATCAACAGAGCAAAGGAGCTGGAAATGGGAATAAGTGAGACAAGTGGAGAAAATCAGAGGCAGCCTGTTTTAAGGCTTTCTACTGGTTTAATCACATAATTTTCTACACTGTTTCATAATTTGAAGTGATCCATCAGTAACAGTAAGGCAGTCAATGCTTCACCACACAAGTTGCTAAATTTCTGTCATTTGTTTAACATGCTTTTCTTTGCCACAGCAGAAAACATGAACAACTGGTTGGCTTTCTTCATCTTTCACTAGGGCCTGTGTTCAGTCATTCCATATTAAACTTTTTTACAGAATTTTACTTATTTTAAGGCAGACTGTTTATTTCTGTCTAAATCTTCTAGTCATAGCACATGTACTCAAATAAGAAACTGCTTATGAATAATTCAAAGTTTTTTAAGATTGTATTTCCATAGCCATTAAGCAGAAGCACAATACTATCCCTGTCATTATCAGCAACTCCTACACTCAAGAAGAAAAGAAAACATCTATTGGATCAAGAACAAAAGAAAATATCTATTGGAATCAGCCTGAGAGCAAAATTATACTGGCATAAGAGGAGAGAAATGAGCAACTTGAAAGCTAAATCATTATTGTAGAAAAGAAGTTATATTCTGTAAACTAGCATTACCGTGCCGTGATGTACCATTCATTTTTTTATTAAAAGAAGTAACTGGGCATGTTAGCTCACAATCTCTCCTTTGTCTAGCTACATCAAAATCACTTTGATTTTAACTATTTACATCATCAGTTTTACCCTAATTAGCTAAGTACTGTGGATGAAAGAACTGATGTTTTACCAGGAATACTTCCAATGTAGAGCATGCTTCACCAATGCTCCCTTTCAACACAACAAAAAAGAACTATCCAAGGCTTTTAAGTGCTGGCATTTGTTCCTAGAATGCTAGCCAAATTCCAGATCTCTTGGTTACATTATGATTACATTAATTCCTTCTCTACTCCCAAAACACACTATTCTTATTTTTATACTCTACAAACATAACCGAAGAGAACTGTTAGTACACAATAGCCGTACTATTTGTGAAAGAAAAAGCAGTTTCATTTCAGTAACCTCCAAGAGGAGGTTACTGAATTTACAAAATTTCAGTAACCTCCAAGAGGATTCTAGTTATACTGCACACATTCTTTAATAATGCTAGACAAAAAACACAGTAAAAGAATGTCGACAAATGTGCACAGTTAATGAGCATTTATTGAAAAACAAAGATAAAATAATAGCTGATGAGGCCTTGAGAGTATTCTAAGTACTACTCAAAATATTTCAGACCATTGTTTATAAAGCAATCCATTCATAAAATTATATACTTACCATTCATAGCTGCCTAGAAAAATCTGATTTATAAACTGGATTTTTATCTTGCAGAAACACTATGCCAGAAAATGAATTAAACTGTGTATGACAAAAATTAACCATCTGAACTTTACTTCTACTTTACAGCCTCCTTTTCTCTAAAAAAAAGCCAATGGGAGAGAGCTTTCATTCATCCACACCAAGCACACAACAATTCCATGCATAAAATAATGACTACAAGAAAAATGTTCACATAATTTTAGTTCTAACTGTATTGTGACACAGATATGAATGTATATGTGTAATTACTGGGGTTGACTAAAACCATCTTCTAAAAGTATGTTTTACATACAATTTCCTAAGGCAGAGAAATAGTGACTCAGAATTTCAAGACTCTGCTTAAGCCATAGAACTAAGGTAATTTGTGTAGCCTTGATTCTCTCTGTTCCATCCCTAATGGAATCCTCTTCTTGGCTAGCTCCCTGTATCAGTCACATTCCTCAATGAATCTTTGTTCAATTCCAGTCTCTAACCATCAGCTTTTTTTATCCCTTGCCAACTGCTTTCCAAACTAAACTCCTATTACCCTACTAAGGAAGGACAGAATTCTCAACCCAAAACACCAACTTTCTGATAGAAAAAAAAAAACCATAAAGGAAAGAAAGTGGTAGTAAACCCAAAAATAAACTATTAAGAGGAGAGGCTTAGAAATGAGTAGTGAAATTTAGTAAAACCGCAGTAACATGTCCAAAATAAAAATGTCCTTAATTCTTCATTTCTTTGTTTTGCACACTTGTTTAAAGCTGTATCAACATGCCAGTCTCTATTTCTCCTGTAATTTACTGTGTCCTTAAGACATGAATGTACTCATTATTCAGAGAGGTTCTAACTACTACTTCCTTTAATTTTGCTTATGTGAATTTTTAATCTGTCAGGCAGTTTGGTTCCTTCGTTCCATCATTTACACTCACCTTTTGCAGTTCTGATGCTTTATTTTACTGTTTTGATACTTGAAATGGTTAAGAAACACTGTCTACCTTAAAGCTGAAAAATCTCTCCAAAAACCTTAAATCAAAGTCAGTAGTGGCTTTTTAAAAAAAACAACCAAACTAACTAACAAACAAAAAACAAATCAAACCCCCATTCGCTTTAGTAAGTCTCTAAGTAGTCGCACAAATTAAGCCAAATGGCATTGATACTTGAAATGTTATTCCATATCCTATTCCTCTCTCCACCATGCTGGATTGTTAATTGCTGCCAAGCACATCACACTGGAGACAATGAATTCTTGCTTGAAGCTTAAAAATCCTTCAGTCCTTGATTTAAAAGTGCAATTGCTATAACTGAACTAAATGGAACCGTGTTGTCTCAGATACAGCCAGCAAGTTACAGATTTTGCTTAAGAAGATTAAATTATCTTCTTCCTTACTTGGTTATCAGTACGAAAAATAATCACAACAGTCAGCCACAGAACTCCACTTGTTGCTCACACTGGAAGCACTTTGCCCTGTCTCTTGAAAGCACCAGAACTTCTCTGCACTTCTCTTGCCCAGTAATTTACTGAGATTTATTCAAGCTGAAATGACATACTAATAATTCATTTTGCAGTACAGAAAACAGTGCACCCAGTCACAATATTTTCTTGCACACAGAACACCTGTAACTTTCCAAACCTCATTGTATATTCTCATCAGAATTGAACACACTTAAAAAATATAAACAGATTACTTAACCAGTAAATGTAGATCTTGCATATATATTGTATGTAGCCCCTTTAGTATTGCCATGTGTTAGTTCTGCAACTACTTGAAGTGGAGGACTTTATTTTGCAGGACTGGTACAGCAGACTCACACCATAGAGCTCTTTGTGCAGATAATGAAAAGATTAGAATATGCCATTGGAACCACATTTCTCCAGAGACACAACCCCCAAAACCAAGATTGAGAGACCGAGAGAAAATAAAGATGGGCAGCAAATGTTAATATAAAATGCACCTATTATACAATTATTAGTGCAAGATAGCACTTGAAGCATCAGTTCAACCTAAAAGTCAGATGCCTAATGTTCTTGTTTAAAAATAACAGAACAGCTAGAGAGCCTAAAAAAAAAAAGACAGAGGGATGCAATCTCAAAATACACGAAACAATGCAATTCTTTGCATAATGAAGGGTAATCTAATTTTTTCACATAATGCCAGGTTAAGTTATGGAATTTCAAACCACAAATATTAAACATTTACAGAGATGCAGAACTGTCTGCATTTGTTCATGAGAGGGAAAAGTTAATTGTATTAGCTTATGCCAATGCAGATAGACCTTCACCACATTCAATGGTGGCAGGGAGAATGTTCTATAAGGCAATGGAGCATACACTAACAGATTTTAGTATATGATTTCTCCCCATTTCTTCCCCAATATCTTTTATTGATCATTGTTACAGACAGGACACCAGACTAGATCTACATGGAGTGTGACTCAATATAACTGTTGTCTTGTGGCAACAGAGAAAACCAAGGTAGAAATCATGACAGGCTTCCATAGTGCAGTTCTAAGAGCCAGGAGGGGCCATGGAGCTGAGAACTGCACCAAGCAACCTCCTGTGGAAACATGTGGTAAGCACAAACCTCAAGATCATAATATTTTTGTTTAGAGTTTAATCCTCTTCTATCCTCAGTACAGACATGAGGACCCAGAAGAGAGTATATGTGAAGGACAAATAAATTCAAAACTAAGGTTTAAAAAGGACATGGTCATTCAATCATTGTCAGAGGTGATAAAATATCCTGCGATTAGCTCAGGTGGTTAGAGCATAGTGCTAATAATGCCAAGGTTGCAGATTCAAACCCAGTGTGGTCTATTTGCTTAAGAGTTGGACTT
>VYZR01037482.1:0-10194 GCA_013400675.1 Oxylabes madagascariensis
TTTGTTTTTGTTTTTTTAAATGTGGGAGCATAGAAAATTAAATCTCTGTTGGATTTTTGAAAGCAATTATTTTAAGCACTGTGAATAAACAGGGAGTGTCTTACAAACACCTGTTATTTTTCCCATCGTGAGTTTGGCTGCTGCTGAACAGTCAGAAATGCTGCTCTTTATAGGATAAAGTGTGTTTATCTGGCAGAGAAGAATAGGGTTTGTTTTCACCACCAATAGCACTGGCTGCTGTATAAAGTGCAGCACCAACTTTTATTGAATAGCAGGCATTTGTTCCCTGGCTTCCTCCTGGTTGCTGACAGATGGGTGAGACTCAGCTGCTCCCATCCCAAAAGAGGCACCTCAGGCCTGGGCAGAAGGAACTGAGGCCATGTCACCGCCAGCTTCTCAAAGCTTCTGGGTTTGCTGTAAATATGGAGATGAGCTGCAGCATAAGAATTGATTCAGATCTAGCTCTCAGCCTTCTTCTGGAGAAATCAGAGGGTGCCAAGTCTGGACTTCCAAACTTCTAGGAATGAAGGCCATCTCAAACTCCATGCTCCCAAAACACACTTCAAAAGGAGGATCTGGAAACAGTTCTGGGGGATTCTGATGATCAGCAGCTTCCTCTTTACCCCTTTTCCCCATCTCCCTGTCTGGACGCTGCAGACTGACAGTACCATGGGGACAAGGTTGCTGCTCATACAGTAGCATTCAGAGCATGAGCAGAACAGCACAGGGACCTGAGGCAGAGGGATTACAGCAGCAGTTAGCTGGCTGAGCTGACCTGATTGAGCTGACACTTCCTTCTTTTCCAGCCTTAACCTTTGCTGAAGGTTGTCACCTCCTCTCGCCTGTCCTCCCTCCGGGTGCAGGGAAACTACAGAGCAGCTGAGCAGGAGCTTCGTGAGCAGGACATGGCCTGAAGGAAGGGAAAGAAGAGGTCAGAGGTGGCTGGGACTCCATAGATGAGACAAAGCACAAGGGCTGACAGCAATGGATTTGCAGCATGCACTTGGTATTGCAGGTCAGGCTTGAGGTGACCCAACCAGCGACCATTCCACAGAGACAGCCGAAATCCTTTGTCCTCCTTCCCTCAGGTAGCAACCAACCACCAGCACTGTTTTTCAAGTACATGTCTAAAGACAGCGAGGCTCTCTAACAAGCTAAGACAAGCATCACATTAGCCCCTAGCAGGGATGATTTTAGCAGGGACACTTGCAAAGCTCTATTGTAGCTGGCCAGCAAGTGTGCTGCCTCCTGGGTTTTGCTAGTTTGTAGTATAGGATTAGGTTTTTTTACTACATTTTCTTGCTTCTCAGGAGTTTCCAATAAATCAGGGATATTTCTGAGGCCCAGTTAAAGACCAGAAGAGAGTGCAGAAGATAGGTAAGGGGGTACTGGGATTAACTTGCTCCTGTTAGTGCTTGTGCTTTTGAGCAGTTCAGATATCCATCTGGCCAGTTTTCTTCCTTCTCTTTTTGATCTGTTACTGGTTCTGCAATGGATCTGTGCTCTTCCCGGCTAAGGTGTCCTGAGCAGGACACGGTGAAGGGACAGAGGGGAAGATGATGCCATGTGTGAGGCAGAACAGAGGTTTACACATTTTGCTGCTGGTGTGTAGCAAAGCACTGCAAGTCAAGCAAAGCTGCCTGGGCTCTGGAGAGCTGAGAAGGAAACAAAGAAATCTCACCAGTTTTACTCCTGCTGTTGCTCTTTAAAAGTCTGTAGCTGAGAGCACATAGGCAGCCAGCCTGCATTGCTAACTCTGAACCTCTGCATGGCAAAAGGGGACAGTCAGGAGCCTTGACCAGCTCTTGGCTAGTGGTAGAAAGGATGTTTTCAGTGGTTAAGGCACAAGACAGGTAGCAGAGACCAGGCTTCCATCCTGGGCGTTGTTACCAGTAAACCGTGTGTGAACAAATCCCTCAGGCCAAAATTTTCATTGCCCTGCCCTTCTGAAAATCAGGCCACGAGTTGCGTAAATATGGGTGTAGGTACCTAGCAGTAGGCAGCCAGTTTGGAACATTCTGGCTTTAATCCCTGTGCCTGAGTTACCTCATTTATAAAATGGGGATAATTCTTTGCTACCTCGAGGGATGCTCTGAAGCACAACTCTATTGATGCTGGTGAAGCATGTCCCAGCTCGCTGGATAGCTATTATTCTATACTTGACAGAAATTGGATATGGCAGAGCTGAACCAGGGCTCTTGGTTTAGTTTTCTGTGTTGCCAGTGGACAGCCTTTGAGTCACAGTTCCTCCCCCCCGGCAATGAGACACAGCAGACCAGGGACACTTTTGGCATTGCCACAGCTCCATGTTGCAGCTTTAAAAAAGCCAAGTACCCCAACAGTTCTGCCCGTGCCTGTCACTGCTCCAGGGTACTCAGACTGGACATAGGACATGCATCTATCCCTCTGGGGAGGCAGATGAGTTGCCAGGTCACTGGGGTGTGTGGCTTTGTAAGCTCCTTCTGTTAGGAACAAATTGTGTTTGTATCTCCTTAAGTTTATGTGGTTTGTTTTCATGTAGCATGAGCTCAGCATTTCTGCTGCAGAGACAGACGTCTGTACAAGACAATTAAAAGAGCAAATTGATTCAGAATAGCTCTGGATTTTGACACTCTTCTCCTGTGATAAAAGGATCTCTTCCTTTGCTTCACATGAGCTGTTCATACCAGGGAGCTTTCCCATCAATTTTCCAATATGGAAAAATATTTAATTCAGCCCGTGACTTCCATGTCATTTTCATAATTAGCAGCAAGACATTCTTTCCAATAGAACTGGGCTCCTTCTTCCTTCTTCCCAGCAACTTATCCCAGATACTCCTAGGAGAAACATGGATGATATGTCACTTTATGCTAAGAAACATATATTTATATTTCAAAAACTCTAATGCCACAGGATTCTTATTTGCACCATGCTGGCAAAATCTTACACTTAGAGTGACTTCCAGATTTAAATCATAAAATGCAGGGAATAAGATTTTTTTAAATTGAAAAATGCCTGCTTGGTTTTCGTCTTCTGTCCTGTTGGAAAGTAAAGCATAGAAGAAATCTTGGAAGAAGTGTGTTATCCTAGGATTGTCTCTCTGGACTCACCCTCGGGGTGAGGTGATTTAAGTTTGGGTGCCTATCTTTAATGACAGCTGCTGTATCTTCTGAGTTTCAACCCTCGACACAATGACAAATGAACCTCCATGCCCACCTTTGCACCCAACTGGTTTCATATCAGGCAGTTTCACTGCCCACACGTAGGTAAGATAAAAGAGGAGTCTTCGTCTCTTTTGCAATCCTCTTACCTCCTCAGAAACCTTCCGCAATCTGCATTGTCTTCAACAAAGGGTGAGCTAAAGGATGAGTGGGATACTTCATTATAACCTCTGGCTGTGCAATGAGTCACACCTGTGATTTTGAAATACAAAATAATAAATTAAGAGGGCAGTAGTGAGATTGAGCTGACAACCTGATAATAAAAATACTGGGCAACTTGTCAACTTCAGCTGAGTAACCAAAGAACGACACTTTCTGCCAAGCACAGGCAAATGAAAGGCTCTCTTTGCTGCACTGTTTTCACGGTGTGGCCAACAGCAATGTCTAGTGGTTCAATAAAATGTAAACACTGACTATATTTTCTGGAGCCGGTTTCTCTTTTTGTCCTCAGAGAGAAGTAAGGTTGGCATCCAGGAGCCTGAAGTAATGATTGAGAGCTGGGACTCGGCCTTGTATTTATGCCAACAGAAAAATCTCTATGACTCTGTTTACCTTAATGTAGATGACTTTATAGATAGGATTTAGAAAAGTATAATTACTATTAGCTTGATTCTCAGAGGGAAGGCATTCATAAATATTCTCTATTTATTAATCATCATATACAGTCATTTTCCTACAGCTGTCAAACTAACTGTCAAACTCTTCTCGTCATTGACTTCACTTGCTCAGTGGTACAAGTGTGGGGGGTATGGGGCAGCTACCTGGGCCAGCTCACTGTCCATAACATTTCAAAGCCACACTGCCAACAATCTGGGACACGGTTTGAAAAGCCAGCTTTGCAGGAAAGGGAACAGCAAAATGCCATCCTCCCACCATCATCTGGGTTCAGCAGCAGTTTAATACCCATTATAAGGTGATGCCTTTTTCACAAAACAAAAAAAAGCCACCAAAAAACCAAAAACCACCAAACAGAATTTGGGTAGGAATAAAGATTCTTCCCTATGGAAAGAGCAAAAAAAAGGAAAATACTTGTCACCAACATGTCTTCTCCTTTGAGTGACTACAGGAACAGGTATTTGCTACCAGGAAAGGCTCTGTTGTTCTGGGCAAAGAGCGCGGTCTCTTTGTCTGTGAGGGGGAGGAATGCTCTCAGTGTTTCCTCGGAGAAAGGTGGGGCTGCAGCTGTGTAACTGAGATGTTCACGTGGAGGTTTGGCAGGACCCAGAATTGTCACCACAACAAAAACAACCCCAAACAAAACAGAAAACTTCTCAATGGAGTAAGATCCTTATTGAAGGCCTGTACAGAAAGCCAATCTCAGTCACAAGGTGGCACAGCTCCTACCAGAGCCAAAAGATTCCTGGACTTGAGGGTAAAATGTAAACTTTAAACAACACCCCACCGCCTCAGGAAAAAAAAAAAGGAATTGTTTTTATTTTCCTATTATTCCAATAAATGTAGTGTTAGGGAATGGATATTCTGGTATGAGGCAGAGCCACTGTGTTGCTTCTAAGTGGACAAAGTACAGGGTACTTTTTAATGCTCTAAGCAGGATATCTTGACTTTTGAGCATTGCTCAAATAAAACAAAGCACTGGAGATTTTGCTCATCATTACAACTGCACATTTAGTTTCATGATTAGCATCTGGGCTGAGCCTGTGTATCTTCTAATGTCAGGAAAAACAATATTTCCAGCTAATACGACACTAGTGATTGAACTGCCAAGGACGTCCCCATTTGTACCAGCTGTAAGTTGGAGGATGGCTCATGGAGTGGAGAGCTGATTTCTTTGCACCTCTGACCCAATCAGCACTGTTCCATTGGTGATTTTGTGTCTTCAGTTTCAGAGTTTGTAGAGCGATTTGGCTTGCCAGGGACTGGACACTGAAATGACAAAGACAGATCTAGGTTGAGTCTAGTTGGCAAGTGTAGCACACCATTTTTAGCAGGAAGTATATATTTTTAAATATTGCAGTGAGATAATCAATGTGTTACAGTAGGTTAGCACTGACTTGAAGGATCTGGGGCCATGGGCAGCCTGTACCCCAGTGTCAACCACAACCCCATGTTCACAGTACCTCCTGCGGTAGGACATGCCTGAGTCTGTATTTTATAGAAAAACAGCTCTGGTCAGCATGCCAAGTTGTTCTTGAAGCAAGTGAATCTGGCAGAAAGAAAGAGCTCAGGCCATCTTATTGGCCATAAAGTGGTGATGGAAAGGTGAGCAAGACAGATGGTGATTGCTATATCAGATGCTTGGCACTGCTAATCCTCAACTTTTCTGTCATTTTACCGAGTGAAAACCTCAAGAGAAACCCCCACTTTCCCAAGTATGTTCATGAATTTAATCCAGTGGGACCTGGAAAAGCCAATCATCCACATGCCCACAGTGAACAACCCTTCAGGAGGTGTCATGGCTACACTTGCAACCTGTCGCCTTCCACTCCTCCAACTGAATGGCCACATATTTATTTACATTCTGGGACTTGAATTCATGCTCTCACCTGGGCAGTGAGACATGCCTCTTGCTCCACCACTGCTGCTTGCCAGGGAATGCACAGATAAAGCAAGGTGCTCCCTCCTGCCACCAAGGACAATGTGCTCATATTAGTCAATAGCTGCTGGCGAGCCCTGGAGGCTGGACGTGCTTCTTGTTTCAGCAACCTGGAGTGAACATGGAAAGCACCTGGCTACAAGGGCTGTAAACAAATAGAAACTTGACTGGGAGTTGCCACATAGCACAGGAGTTTAAATGAGATACGAAGCCAGGCACCTCCTATTACTAAGGAAAATTCAAGCCGCCATTTGTCCCGGCACGGTTCTGTTTTCCAGTGCCAACACACCCCGACCAGAGACAGTTTGGCATGGAGGATTTGCTGGGCCTGATGCAATGTTCCCAACCTGGGATCAGATTAGTCCTAACCCAGGATCTTATGCAAATCCAAGGCTGAAGGAAGCCTGAGGATGAAATAAGAGAAAATCCCCGTGATCAAGGTTGCTGATAAAAGCAGCCGCCTCCAGCCGGTGAGCAGCACCGCCCGCCCACAGCCCAGCCGCTGGCGTGCCACGCTGGGCAGGGGCTCCTATGGCTAATGACAGTCCAGCATCCAACATTGGGCAGGGGGAGAACAAGGTGCTGTCCCATCCCACGCACAGAACAGCTCTATCTGAGAGGGCAGGAGGCCTTGCCAAAAACGTGGACAGAGGCAGACCTGTATTCCACTGTCTGTGGGGAGTCCTTGGGCATCTGTGCTGGTCTCTCAGCTGTAATGGTTGTGTGGAGGGCTGAGTGTAGGCACCACGCACTCTCCATTTTCCTGGGCTTGCTAGATATCCTCTGTTCAGTGCATTATATATCTACTTTCTAGTGTGGACAAGATTTGGGAGTTAAGAGGGTCTCTACGGTGCCTGTGTTTCCTAGCTGCTTCAGTACTCACAGAGTGTTTGTTGTGGTGCCCCTTTAGTTAGAAGGGATCTACTCCAGTTATCCCAAATGTTAGGTCCCACAATTTGTTTTACACCGATAATTGACATTCAAATGGCAGCAACTTCTCTCCCCTGCTCTCTATGCACAGGGTACACACTGCAGTGAAGTAGAAAGCGCAGCAATTGCAGAAACAACTTCTAGTAGCCGCTGTGATCCCTGATAATTACTCTTCTTAGTCTCCCCTGGTGCTCGATGGCTGCTCAGCAAAACCAGCCGCGTGTCCTACCTGCGCAAGACTCTCGGTATCTGCTATCAACGTGACTAAGACCGACTTGCAGGTTCCGTCACTCACCATTCCCAAGAAACTTTCTCCTGGAGGCAGTCAAGGCACAGGGCATCCGCAGCAGGTATTTTGTCCAATTATGCAAGTGAGCAGTGCTATGTGGCTGGTTGACATTTAGAGCAGAGCAGAGGAAGACAGACTGGAGGGAGATGTTGCAACCTTGTTTGTGTTGGCAGTGGATGGGGTTGCGAAAAAGCCCTAAGAGAAAGTAACAA
The DNA here is from genome assembly GCA_013400675.1 of Oxylabes madagascariensis. Taxonomy (NCBI): domain Eukaryota; kingdom Metazoa; phylum Chordata; class Aves; order Passeriformes; family Timaliidae; genus Oxylabes; species Oxylabes madagascariensis. Next base: position 7,186 of record VYZR01037482.1, read on the forward strand.
ACAAAGGGTGTGTCTTGAAATGAGGTTGAGTTCAGAAACCTTTGCACAACGTGCAAGCAACACGTGCAAGAGCCAGGTGATTCAGAGCTGCCTTTCCTATGCTCTTGTGACCTAAATCCCCCAACAAAAGGGACTAGTATGTGCAAATGCAACAAGAGCCTCCTGGCCTCTGGACCTGGTTTTCCAGGAAGAAAACCTGGCCCTGTTGTACAGAATGACACACCGAGGTGCAGCACAGGATGTTTTTTAGGGTTGTGTTTAGACACTCTGGGACTGTTTAAGATCAGACTTGGGGGTAATGGCCCAATATTTTAGTTTTCATGTGGCTGAGTTTCTTCTAACATAAAGCTCCTCTTTACATTGCTTCTTGTAAGTCAACCATTATATGAATATTTCAGATTCTTTCCATCTGATTGTTTTGTTCTGGGATTTTTTTTTCCAAAATAGCAAACAGCTTTTGTTTGCTTGGGGGAGGGGAGGGTTAGCACTCCATGTGTGTGATGTTTTCACAGAATCATAGAATAGTTTTGGTTGGAAGGGACCTTAAAGATCATCTAGTTCCAAACCCCTCTTCACGTGCAAGGGTACCACCCACAAGGCCAGGCTGCACAGGGCCCCATCCAACCTGGCCTTGGACACTTCCAGGGATGCTTTAAGAAATATTCTCTCAGTCCAGAACTCTAGAAGAGTACAGCAGGCAGAATCAGCCTGTACCTGTTAGTTACAGGGGAAAATATAGTTTGCAGCTTTGTTTTGGAGCTCCAGGAGTAAAGTGCAAGGGTTCCTTGCTCCTTTGTTTGAACACACAGTATGAATTATTGTTCCATCTGTTGTGGGAGCACTCCCATAGAACACTGCTGTGTTACTGTACAGTAAATTTTTCTGAGCTCACGTTATTTCCTGGGAGAGGTGCTCATAAGATGACCATGAGCTTTTTAATCCCTTTGGGGACCTGTTTAGAGGTCCCTCTATACTTTCACTATTATGGGCAGCTTATAACCCCATCTTGCATGGCCAAGAGGAGATCACACAATGATGCTGACTCAGTGCTATGGAAAGGGGTTGTGTCATGAGGCACTGATGAGGCGAGATAAGGCAGTGATGTCACAAGGGCGGAATCTGCATATCCTGTTGGAATAAACAGATAAATGCCAAGTCAAGGTCTTCCATCATCTCTTGCATTCTTAGATTTTTTCAGTCTTGTGTGTGATTCAGCCTTTGAGGCACCTGATATTTGTCTGCATTTTTCCCACCACTGAATCATGTTCTTATTTGCACATAATCCCTTGCCTGAATTTCCCCAATCAGTGTCTAGACACTGATATCGCTGCTTTGTGAGGAACACAGGTGGAAAAGCATACTTTTATTTGTGAGGATACCAGAAGCTTTTCTGAGAGGGAGAAAGTTTGCTCTCTTCTTTGAACAACACACAGACTATCAAAAATCAGACCTCAGCATGGGCAGAGATAGGAACACAATGTGTAGGAAACACAATATTCAGGTAGGGCGGCCAACACTCTGCCCGTCTGTGTCTTAGGCTCTATAAATCAGTCAGATGTCTTGCAGGCAGAACAGCACAAATAAAGTCTCCAGAAAGCACTCAAATCCAGTGAAAGAAGAAACTTTATGAATCAGTTTGGTGTGTATTGAGGTCAGTGAGGAGGAAGGCAGAAGGACATTAATGTGAGAATAGTCATTTATTAAGACACTGCAGCCCTGAGAAAGAAGAGAAGGAATTCTTGATTTCAGAGATTGTGTGCAACAACTGTCAGACAAGGGACTTCCCTTCTTCTCTACTGGAGTATGACCTCCATTCATATTTAGCTGCTCTGGTTTATATCTATATGTTGTAGCTCCAAAGCCCTCAGAGCCAAGTTCGTCTGCAATATTTTTTACGTAAAGCATTTATTTTAACAGCTTCCCTACATGGACTGTGTGCAGTTCTTTGGGGACAAGGCCATTTTTCAAAGTTAGTGCTGCAGAGACAATAAAAAAGAGCTAAAAGAGATTAGAGTTTTGACTCTTACTATATATCAGGGAAATCTTACTGGAAACCTCAGACAGATGCACAGTAAAAAGGCTAAGCATGCTGCTTCTGTGATATATTTGCCTGAAATTGCTAGAAGACTCATATAACTTTTCCCTGTTTGCACTTGAGAAACAGATTGCTTCACTTCTTGATCCAAAGTTTGAGCAGTTCATGCTTGAAAAACTGCAAACCAAGGGGCATTGGCTGATAATCATGTAATTGTGCTGCTTTTTTGTCTTTTTTTTTTTAGCGTACGTTGACAGCACATAAATCATCGTAGCTTTCCAGATAGTTATATTGGTAGAGCTCTGCTCCCAGGATTTAAAGGCAAAGTCTTGCAATATGAGGACTGAACATCCGCTGAGCCATGGCCACTATCACTGTCAGCTTAGCTGACAATAAAAGGAGGTTAATCCAAACTGCATCGACTGCAGGCCCGTGTACAGCAAAGTCACACTGGCTTTGTTTATTACGGGCTAAGAGGAAGCACATGGAGAGTTACCACAGCTCAGCTAATATAGGGTGAGTTGCTAAGCTTGTAAGCCTTGAGTCCCTATTTTCTGATTCACATCTGACACAGGAAATGGAAGACAATAATTAATGAGTGGAAGAGGAGATATGACTTTACAATAGAGAGAGATGGTGAGATAACCTTATTACATATTTCACTGCATCTTTTACCAAACAGATGATAGACTCATTATAAAGGGTGCACAGAACAAAGAGAACATTGACATTTAAAGAGATTCTGCTCCGGAAAGCAGCCACAGAATTGGCATGATGGGTTTCCGTGACTTTTATGTTTGGCTTTCGGGTGAAGGAACAGCTTTGTGTCTATTAGACCTGCAAAGTGTTGCAATGTGGGAGTTACACTGATTTTTAGTCTGATGAGATTTTGGTCTTGAAGTATGCTTCTGTCCCTTCCTCCACCTCTTTTATGCTTTCTTTTTTTCTTTCTTTCTTTCTATATTTTTTTTTTA
>VYZR01037502.1:2628-13143 GCA_013400675.1 Oxylabes madagascariensis
TTTGTTTGTTTTTTTTTTTTTTTTTTTAATGGAGCAAATCCAAAAACAAAACTAAGATATTTACAGTTTGTCACATCATTTATTTCAGCTGGTAGTAAATTTTTACAGCACTGCCCAGCAAATCAGGACACAACCAGTAAACACTTACTGGGTCTTAAGTTCATTTCATACAGCCTAGTATCATCCATTTAATAGCCAGGGCTGTTCTTTTTGTCTTGCCAAATTCTTCTTTCTCACTTCATGGCTATGCAGTCGTGCCAGGGCTTCAAAATATACTTGCAGTGGGTCCCAGCCTGCAATATTTCTCAGTCTTTGGGAGAAAATAAGGTAACGCTGAATTCCTCATTTCTTGGCAATCTCTGGTGACACGGCTTGGATGATGGATGAGACTGGTGTAACTCACATGGTGTGAGTGGATTTTTGAGGCCTTGATCTAAAGGCCTTCCAGTGTAGGTGAATATCCCAAGTGGAACAAAACTGGGCACCAGTACTGCAGGACAGCCCCAAATCCTGCTGCTGGGATGGGACCCAGGAACCTGCCCCTTCCCTGCTCTTGCATCTCCTTGGTTTCTGGTGGTTACTGCACCTTCCCCTGCTGGCTGCTCCTTGGCAGAGCCTTGCTGCTGAACTGCCCTGTCCATGGTGTGCTGGGATTTGTTAAGTGGCTTTTTGTGCTGCCTGTTAAATCTCATCCATACGTCTGAGGGCTCTGCTCTGGCTTCTGCGGAGCACTTTTGTTGTCCTTGGCCACAGGAATAACAAATGGCAGCTGATGATGAACTGCATGTGAATGAGCAATGCAACTTAGCCCTGCTAAGCAAACTTCTGCCCAGTACTCTCTAGTTGTGGTGAGGTTTCAGCAAGGATTATTCCCATTTCCTTGTACAAGTGGTGACTTCATCGTGGATGGCACCAGCAGTGGTGAGAAACCATCCTTTCAGTAGCTGATACATTTACTGCCAACCTCCTGAGCACTGCTGGAGCCTTGCTAGCAGGATTCTGGGCTCAAAGCACTGCTGGACGTCTGGAGCAAGGAATTGAGGGGTTATTTACCTTATTTTTTTCCTTTGGAGGTGGTATGAATTAGTCATTGTGATTGGGTTTGTTCCCAAGGACTAGGAACCCCTGTACTCTGCACAGGGCACATTTCCATGTGTGGAGTCTGGACTGAGGCCAGGCTGAGTTTGGATAAATCGATGTGAACCCGGAGTGACCCAGCTGAGGGCCATGGAGTTTCTCTGCCTTAGCACTGGGGAAGCTGAGATCAGGACTTGGCCAGTGCATTCCAATGGTAATGGATGGCAGGGAGGAGGGCGTGAACTTCCCTGGATGCTTTTGTTTCCAGCCAATGTATCAGCAATAAGGTATTGACATTTTTATTTCTTGGCCATGAGCTGGTGATGACTAATGAAGGCAGGGGGTCTGCCTGTGGGTGGGTTCAGGCAGAAAAGAGCTGTTCCTCATCAGCCTGTACCTCCAACCAGTCCTTCTTCTTTCCATGACAACTGGTCAGTTAAACAGACCCTCCAGGGCTGACGTCAAGGGTCAGGGATTTGGCCACCAAATAATTATAGCAACAAAAATAGCATCACTTCCCCACCCCTTCCTTCCCACATGATCCTGCTGAATCCCAACTCATAAATGTCCTTTTTTTTCTTTCTTGGATGAGAAGCAAAGCCCACATGTATTAGCTGGAACATATGGCAGGGTTTGGCTGCAGCCCATAAGTTGTAAAGGCCAAATACTCACTTGTAGCTTCTTGTTCACTGAAAAAAAAAATAGGAGAAAAACACGTTCTTTCAGGATTGGATGAAAGGCTGAGTCTGTGCTCATGCTGGGATGGGAAGCAGATAGGGTGTGGGACAGCACGCTGACCGTGCTGGCGTGATGGGGAACGTGTCCCCTCACAGCATGGAGGTGACAGGCTGGCCATGGAGAGGTGGCCTGGTGGCAGTGGCCACTGTCCCCTGCTCCCTGCCCTAATGCTGTTTCTCAGCAGAAACAGTTTGCAGACATGCTGCTCAGGAGAATGTCACCAGCATCAGGGGCACAGAGCAGTCAGCAGGTTTTACATGTGGGTTGGCCATGGGCAGGAGAAAATTCTGTCTGCAGCACTAAAGGTTTTATTAAGGGTCATGGGAACATCTGGGAGGTTGCAGAAAATTTGTGAAGGAGAGGGAAATGAAGGGACATTGTCAGGAATTGACTGCATCACCAGAATGTACCTGGTGTACCCAAATTTAAAAAATCACAAAAATCACAAAAATGCTGTACTGACACCAACGTGCTGCTTTTCACCATGGGTTTTCCAAAGCAGCTGCAGTGGTGGCCTTGATCTCACATTATATCCCTGCAGAAAGATGAGCCTGAGACTGTGCTGTGTCCTGTCAAAGTCAAAAATGGGAGCACATGAATCTACAGAGCCTTCTGCCTGAAGAAAACCAGGTGGGCAAATCCTGCCTCAAAGTACTGCAGTGTACTGCCTACACCCACAGCTCTTTGAGGGCACGGCTGGACTCCTGAGGGTGCAGTGGGGAGATGTGCATCCCCCAGGGCTGTGAGTGCAACTTCTTTTGAAGATGGAGCCAGCTATATTCCTTCCCAGGAAAGATCAGTGGGGTACAGAGAGAAAGAGCTTGGAAAATATCCTTCAAAATATTTGCCGAAGGTGTTGCTGTGACTGCCCAGGGACTGAAGCACAGTCTGTTGGTTCTCTTGCTTAGAAAGCTGCTTTTAAAGTGTTTTTTGCCAAGGCACTGCCTGTTCTAAGGTTTATGTATATTCTGGGGCATCTGTGACCCGAGTTCCTCTGTGTCTTTGGAAGCAGACAAGAAACTACAAAGTTTCACTGAAATAATCTGAAAGGAAGAGCACTGACTTGTGGTATGTTGCACTGTTCTGCTGCTGGAAACACTTCCCCATCCAGGGCTGCTAGCCTCATCCAAAGGATCTGTGGATGGAGCAAAATATTTTAGTGAAAGGGAGGAATATGTTGTGTCTTATCCCCATTTTTCCTATTTATGGAGCTGCTGGTCTCTCTTGAAGGGGCTGGACAGGAGTTTTCTTACCTGTGGGCAGCACTGATCCTGGGGATGTGTTTGCAGGCTGTTAACCAAGAGTTGTGGGATGCACTGAGCTCCAGAGGTGGGTGAGGAAAGGCTGTTTTTGTAGAGGGAACTCATGCTGTTTCGGGAGAGGCTTTTACAGCATGGGGACACAGAGTCCTGGTCTGTGCTGCTGAGAGCAGGTGGTTGGGACAGGCTTTGCTGAGGGAGTGGTGCTGGTGCACCTTGTGCTCTTAATTCCCCTGTGCACTCAGCACACTGTGTAGGCACTGCAGGGTGCTGCTCTGACTGCAGATCCCATTGTGGGCTGCTGGGGAAGCTGGTCACCACTTTGCTTTAAATAATAATGTCTTCTGGCAGATGGTGGTTCCTTGGTTGGCAGCCCTACTCCATTTTGTTTAACATAAATGTTGCACCCTGGTATCCAGGTGGCTCTGCTGCCTCTCTGGGGTTGTTACTCCAGGGTCAGTCACAGATTCCTCCACCCAGCTACCTTGGCTCACTGGGGTGCTGCTCAGTAACACTTGGTTTCAGCTTGGGTCCTGCTACAAGGCAGGTAAAGAGCAAATAAAACAGCAATGTGCCACTTCAGGAAGCAGCTTGTCCACTCCGCTGTCAACTGCACGTCCCTTCCGTGCAGCCTGGGCTGGGCTGCAATACTGTGGTAGCCCACTGCAGACATGTCCTGTGTGCTGTGAGGATGCAAAGGGCACCCTCAGGCTCCCCCAGAGCTGTTTCCCCAGGTCATGTCCATGTCTGGGCTGTGGTCTCCAGCTGAGTTCCAGCTGAAGCCTGGCTGGGACTGGCTTCATGCAGCACTTTTGCCTGCATGGGGGAGCTGAAGCTGTTGCACCCCTGTCTGCATCAGCATGACCTTTGTGTGCCCTCCCAGCTGCCCTTCCTGCTGCTGGAGTTTGCTCTCACCACCCAAACTGGCTGAGCCTCTCTCACTGTAACCTGAGCATTCCTTGACCAGACTCACTGCCCTCTAAAGGGGCAGATCCTACGCACACTCAGAGCTTTAATGCTGGATTTAGGTCTCATTCCTGTGCCCTCAGTGAGCTGGGTGGAACAAAAGCACAACGTGGGACATCAGTGCCCGGTTGTTCCCCAGTGCCTGGGCATAGTTCAGGCTGGGATGCCGGGGGAGTGCAGCGAGCACTGTGAGAGGAGGTGGCTCTGCAAGGCACTGCTTTGTGGAGGACAAGGCTTGGAGCTCCCCCATGGCCTGGGACGTGCAGGACAGTTTCAGTTCTGGCAGCTGGACTCTTCCGTGTCATGGCTGAAGCTCTGGGACTTGGAGTAGGTTATGATTCTTTGAATGTTGCCAAACTCAGATCTGAGCTTAACAAAAGAGATTTTCCCATCTTGGGAGACTCATTCCAACCTGATTACTGTTTGGGTTGTTCAACAAAGCAGTCCCTAGAAAATGACTTTTGCACTGTAGCACAGGGCTTCCCACAGTGGCGTTTTTAACTCCAAATCACTGTTTCTTTAATCACTGTGCTTCTGTTTTCCAAATATATTTTTGGATCCTTGCTGTGAAATCTGCTTAGATGATAGACTCCTAAATAAACCATTTTTAGCTTCTAATCCTTTTTGAATCAAACCAGACCAGATAGAGAGACCTGACTAACCATTCATCTGGACTTTCTCTTTGAAAGTTACAGCACTTAAAGCTGTCACCGAGTTGCCAGCAATCAGTACACTCAGCTGTTTTGAAAAGCACAGTGTAGAAGCCATAGTGTCCTTCATGATGCTTTTGAGAAGTGTTAGATAGTGAAGGTTTGCATGTTTCAGGCTTATTGTTCACATTCCTGTCCCTTTGCTGCTGTTTTACGTATTGGACGTTACAGCTCAGCTCCTAAGTGGTGGAGCCCTGCTCAGAAAGGGTTCCAGATCCTTTGGGATCTTCTGTGCTGCTCTTTGGGGTTGCTTTGGTATTGCAGACAGCCTGTGCTGAAAAACAAAGTCCTACTAGTCCTGCCTAGCTCTTGATGAGCTCTTGCATGCTCTAGGTGTGTGTCACTGGCTCTTCTCGCATGCATAGGTGTGCATGGAGCTGGGGAGATGAACAGGAAAACCCTCCTGGTATTTGCCCGTGCTGCACACCTGAGATGGGAGGGAGTACTCAGGTATAAGAGCCAGCAGTGCTTAGTCCCTGAGTGAGGGATTACTTTATCAGGGTAAGAATGTACTCAAAGCTAGAAAGGATTGTGTTTGGGAAGTGATCAGGATTGCTGTGCCAAGTGAAACAGAATGCCAGTGTTGCTATCAGCGCTTTTAAGTGCCCGTTGGTCAGTGGCACAGCTGGGTCAATAGTGCATTATATGAACCACTTCACTGTCCATCTTATTTAAGCCACTTAATGACAGCTTTGGAAGTTATTCTCTGCTATTGAGGGAGGAGAGCTAAGCCCAGACAGCTGACAGTTCAAATGTATTTAATTTTGCTGTTTGCTCTTGAGTCCTAGGGTTGGAAAGGTAAAGATTGTAGGAAGACAAGGAAGGGAGAATCTGCTTTTCTTTTCACAGTGTTTCCATTGTGTCAGGAGGATCATCAGGCATTTTGGAGCTTATCCTTGTAGATTCCCCTGTTGCAAAACTGCAGTAGAATTTTGGCTGTGCTGTGTTCTCCCTTTTATGTGCCAGCAAGCTTGGCCCTCTGCTCTTATCTACACTTAGTGCTTTAGCAGTCCTGAGCACGGAAAACTAGATCTGCTTTTGCTTAGCATTATAAGCCAAAAGCAGCACTCGACTATCTCTTGTTTCAGAGCCAGGGTGCTGCTGAGTGCAATCAGAGACTTTGTCCAGCCAGTAACGGGTGACAAGAGAAGGATGTCAGTGCTAGGGAATTTCAGACAGAGATACGTACCAAAGGCTGCTGAAAATAGCAGGGTTTGAAGCCTTCTGAACTGCACACTTTGATCTTGGTCTGTGCTGAGGACAACTGCTCTGACTGATGGACTGCACTGTAAGTTGGTGATGGATTTAGCAGAGTCCTCACAGGTGTCTGGATTTGAGACCTGCTGATATTTGCAATAAAACTATGTAAAATGTCTATTGGTATAGGTGTATCTGTCCTTTAATCTGAAAGCACTGAGATGGAGGTTGTTAGGATAAATGGAAGGGAGTGTGACGCAGCTTACTCAGAAAGAAAAAGAGTTGAAGTGGTGCCTGTATTTGCTGTGGACTTAGATCTGTTCTAATGAATCAGGTTGATGCCTGATGACTAACTAAAGCACAGCTGAATTGTGCATTGAAGCGTGTGTGTTGAATCCAGCCCGTTGGGTTTTCATTCTGTACAGATGAGATCTGTCAGACCTCAGGCTTAGGCATAGCAATTGCCCAATAGTCCCCACTGTGTTTTATTTTGGAGTGTGTGACCCAGACACCAGGACAGTCCGTGAGGAGCACAGGGATGGCTGGGTTTGCTCCAGCCCAGCACTCTGTGCCCTGATTTCCCATCTGTGGAAGCAGTTTGATGTGCAGTAATTACACAGCAGGCACTCAGCATTGTAAGACATGACTGACATCACATGTTTGGGGAATGTCAGATGTGCTGCGTGGTGTCCGTGCCCTGTAAGTGAGCTCCAGCGGGAATAGCACACATAAACAGCAGCAGATTAATTAAAGATGTCCTGTTCTGCAAAAGGCCAATTATGGAGCAGTTTGCTCTGAGTCAGTAGTGCTGCCTGGCTTATTAGCAGGGTGTGAGCTAGCTGTCCCCTCAGAGGAGAGCAGTCATACAGCTGTGACAATTCACTGTCACAACTGTCCTGCACGTGAAAGAGGAGACATGGATGTCAGCCATGCAGCTCCAGGGCAGGTCAGCTGCCAAGCCTTTGCTAAAGCTCCTTCACAGGCAGCAGAGCAGAGTCTGTGTTCCACACAGCTGACATTTGCAGTCAGGTGTTCCTTACTACCTTTGCAGAGATCTCATTGACTTCAGCACCTTCGGTATGTTTATTCCAGATGTTTCTCCTTGAGCTGCTCCTGCTGCTGCGGCTGCTGTTTAAAGGGCCCACTAAACCTGATAATATCCCTGGGATCTGGAGAAATTGAGTATTTCAGATGAATGGGAGTCTGAAATCATTGCCAGCCTGAAGAATAATGGTTCTCCTTGTTTTGGGCCTTCAAAGCCTGATAGGATCATTGTAAGAAATGTGACTCAAGGGTTTTCTTTGGAGTGGTTCCCGAGTTACAAACATTTTCTAGTTGGGACCTGGACTAAATGTGGAAAGCCAGCTGCCTTGTCCAAGGGCAACAGCTTTCATTTCACAGGACACAACTGGCTGAGGATGAAGGTGAAGTGTCCTAAATGTCCTAATGTCCTAAAGCCAATCCCATCCCTCTGTCACACCACTGCCCAATGCCATAAATCCCATTCTGTAGCTCACCATAAATTACCCTGTGAATCTTCTCTATACACATCCCTATTTCTTTCTGGTGAACCTCACCAGCCAGACCCCTACAATCAGCATAAGCTACTGCAAGGAGAGTCAGACCCATCAGCCATGGGACTGAGCAGGGCTGACAGCTCATCCTGTCTCAGCTGCACTGCTTGAGGAGAGTTGCTCAGAGGGATTCTCCCTTTCCAGAAAGACTTTATCTATTTTTCATATTGCTTTACTTTAAACAAACAAACAATAAAACATTGTTGGAAAAATAATTATTTCAACGTCCACTGAAATTTGTTTTGGAAAGTTGATACTCTGCTTGATTTCAAATTCATAATATGAACTGAAATTTCAGCTCTGGAGCATATTTTGGTTTGTCTTCCACCCATGGGAGAGTCGAAAGAGAAGTGTAAGCAAGAAAAGTGGGGCAGGGAAGAGAAATGGAGAAGGGATCAAGGGAAAGAAGTCACAGCATCAAATGTGTTTGGCAGACTCCTGTTCCAAACTAGAGGAGGAGGTCACGGGGATGTTGTTGTATTGAGGGGCACTTGCCTGTACCAGGGCTTGAGGAGGATGAGTAGTGATGGGTTTGGTTTATTTTGAAAGGAGGAACTTGCCAAAAGGTTGGATTTGAACTTCTTCCTGCAGAAAACTGGAGCAAGAGTTCATGCTGGGGCTGAAGCAGCCAGGCAGGTTCACTGTGGTTGGGAAGGAGGGAGCTGATGGTAATACCTCACAGGGTCTCAACCCTGCACAAAGCCAACAGTTGCTGTTCATGTCTTTCAACTTGTCACTTTGGAAGGGTTTGAAGGCCACGTAGCTTTGCTTTCTCTCCCTAAAGCCTGTGTGCCAGGTGTAGGAAGAGCCAGCACTGTCTCACAGGGGATTTGGTCCTTCCTTGGGAGGTGCTCATCCTCCAGGCCAGGTAGGCAGAGAGGTTTAACCAGAGTTATTCTCAGGTAGTGTGCACTGGGTTTTCACATCACTGAAACAAGTCCAAATTTTGTTACTACATTTTTTCCTAGTTTATAGTAGATTTCATATTTACAGTAGGACATTGGTCTTCAGCAGCAAGCACAGACACATTTCTTTTCTGAACCACAGAGACATGGATTGCTGCAGAAGAAAATTCACGATTGGTGTTTTGATGCGTCCCAGGTTAGCAATTGGGAATGTCTTACGCTGTCCATAAACACATTTTCTACTATAAAGTGAGGCTTTCCAAGAGCTTTTGGCCTTTGTCTAGCAAAGAGGATACACTTCCCTGGCATGGGATGCAGTACCCCAAACTCTGCTCTACCCCAAATATATATTGTTGTACCCAATTGCACAAGTGTTAGTGTGTTAGACTGCTGTGTGATATCTTCCACAGAGCTGGGCAGGGAGGCTCATAAATTTGGGAGATGTTGGAGCTTGCTTGTGCATACACACTTGTGTGCACTCATGAGTGAAGAGCTTTAGGAACAAGTCTAACAGCTGTATTCCCTGAATCNATGGGATGCAGTACCCCAAACTCTGCTCTACCCCAAATATATATTGTTGTACCCAATTGCACAAGTGTTAGTGTGTTAGACTGCTGTGTGATATCTTCCACAGAGCTGGGCAGGGAGGCTCATAAATTTGGGAGATGTTGGAGCTTGCTTGTGCATACACACTCGTGTGCGCTCATGAGTGCAGAGCTTTAGGAACAAGTCTAACACCTGTATTCCCTGAATCTTTCCTAGCTCCCCAATAGAAGAAAACTTGCCAAAAATATGGCACCCTGAATTTGTAACTGTTTGCTTCTTTGTTCTCATTTGCTCATATCCCCAGAGGAATGAAGTCATTTATTTGATTTGCTCTGCTGCTTCACACTCCTGCCTGTGAATGGCTGGGACAAGACTGGGAGTATGAATAGCCGGGCTACGTGTGGTTTGGAAAGATGTGTTCACTTGCACGTTGGTGTCCAAACAGAGTAGCTGGCTCTGAAATCCTATCAGTAAGGCTTTTGAGTAACTCAAAACCTTTCTCGTAGATGCTTTGAATTTCTTCCACTCTGACATTGTGTAAGCCCCTGTTGAAGTTTCATTACCTCAGTAACCACAGAAAAGCAGCCAGCCTTTTCACTGAAACCTTCCCCACAAAGGTCTGGATTCATTCCTTCACCCCCCCTTTTTCCTTGAATGCAGAGCACAGCTTATTGTAGTTTCAATAACAGGGGAGAAGGCCGAGACTGCATATGGATCTGGGTGGCATCATGCTAAAGAAGTCAGAATGTGTCCTGTCCCCCGGCTATCCTTGTGCCACTCTGTACTAAATATGGAAGATGACCTGTATAATTTCCAACATAATTAGGATATTCAGTCCTTTCTTTAGAGTAGCTTATAACAGACCAGTCCCAAACAGCTGCCATTTCATGGGCCATTCTTGGTATTTTCTGTGCTTTAAATAACTCCAGAGTTTCATGATGTGCTCTGGTGAGACTTTTCCTTACTTCCTCTCTAAAATTTGTTCCAGAGCCTTGTGTATTGAGTCATTGATTCACCATTGGTTTAGCAGGGCATTGTGGTGTGAGCAGTCAGAAGATTTCTCTATTGCTCCTTCTCTTAGGGGCAGCATTGCTGGCAGAGGAGCTTCAGCCCTCCCCAGAATGGCACAAGTCCTCCTCAGCACAAATATCCCCTTCCCACATTCACTACCAAGCCCCATCCAGGTTGTTTCTAGCCTGACTCCTCCTTCTGCTTGNATCCAGGTTGCTTCTAGCCTGACTCCTCCTGCTTGTAACATAGACCAGAAGAGTTACCCAGGAATAAAAAAATGTATTTTTTTGCCAATTTTTCATCTCATCTGGTTTCACCCAAGGAGACAATGACAGTGTATGCCACTGCTATGTAGAAAGGCTAAAATATCCTGTTAAAAATTTGAGGCAAACCTCTGCCAGCAGCCAGTACATGGAGCTGCTGAGGACTTTTCCTTGCTGTGGAATACTGCTAGAATTTGGGAAAAAAATTAATTTTTGTCCTTTTTTTTTTTTTTTTTTTTTTTTTTTTTTTTTTTTTTGGGCGGCTGCCC
>VYZR01037503.1:2883-13722 GCA_013400675.1 Oxylabes madagascariensis
CACTGTTGATACTGATTTTTCCTTCCAAGTTATCACAAGCATATCTTGTGCATGTCTTGTGCAGACAGATTTATGCATCCTGAGTTTACATAAATACTTGGAAGACCATGAAAACCTTAAAACAAAGAAGTAATTTTGACAAATAAGATTTTCTCTTATAGAATCACAGAATGGTGTGGGTTGGAAGGGACCTTAAAAATCAAATTCTAGCATAGACACAAGAGAAACCAATGTTTTTATAAATCTCTGTTGGGATTGTGACTTTGCAGGCAGCATGCATGCACTAAGAATTTTCAACAGAATGCTGCAAACTATTGTAGCAATATAGTTATCAGTACAAATCCTGGGCAAAACGAACATTAAGGAAACTTTGGAGACAATCCAGTCAATGCTTTCTCTCCTGAAGACAACCCTATATTTTCCAGCAATGCTTTCAACCATGATAAAAATCCAGCACAAGCTGTACAGTGGTCTAAGGATTAGTAAGTCTTTCCCTGGAGGCTCCATGTCTAAAGATGTGCAGCATTGCCAGGTTAGCTGCATGCATGTGTACAGGAGGTATTTCTCCATAATAATTTTCAGTGGTATTTTACAATGTCAAAAAGTTCCTATCTGTGTCTTGAAGCCCGTTAAAAACATTGCTCTGTTACTTAATAGCTGCAATAAGATTTCATCTTACTGATTAAACTGAAAACCAGATTGCAGACATTATCAGACATTTTTAACACACCTGTTTTCATTTAAAAATAAGTCATTTTCCTCTCCTGTCTCAGATATTTAGGCTTTGTATGTAGATGGCATCTTCTTGTCTTCTGCACAACCTGGCCTTCCTATGACAAAAGGCTGAATAGCCCATCACAGAAAACACAATTCTTGTAAAAATTCTCACCCTTTCATCCTACATAGAAAGCAGCATGGTGTCATTTCCCCCGCCTTGTTCCTTCCCACTGCCTTAAACCTCACAGACTTCGTGGGACCACAAGTATCAAGTATTTCAAACAACTTACCTCTACAACTGGCAAATGAGCAACTAGTTTGGTTTCAGGTGAAGACACTTCCTTGTACCAGGACTGCTAGCACTTCTCAGACCTTATCAGAGACACTCCAAGTCATATCTTTCCCCTTCCTTTTATTTCTAGGGAAGAAAAAAAAAAAAGGGGAGACATCCTCGCCTTGATGTCATTTTTCCTTCTATGAATAAACAAGGGAAGGGAAGGGTCTATACCAAGCATTACTAATGAGCATGCTATGCTTCCCACAGCTTTGTCCAGAGGAATACATTTTCCTTTGGCATAAGAAAGCTATTGTCCTAAGAGGAGCTCAATAAGAGGCTTCATTGATTAAAAAAAAAAAATAAAACAACAGCAGAACAGCCAGTAGAGAAGTTGGTCTCATTAAAATAAGGAGTTCCATATAGGCTAACAAGAGCTCTAGCATATTAACTGCCAGGGGAAAACAAAAGACAGCCTAATTCACAGAGAGCACTCAAAAGATGAACAAAGCAAAATATTCACACTGCAGCTATCACAGGAATGCTCAGCATCTGCAGTTTTGTGGCATGCCTAACAAAACTAGTCTTGCCCAAAAAAAAAAAAAAACCCAAAAACCAACAAAAAAAAACACCAAAAAAAAAAACCAAACCAAAAAAAAAGGGAAATTGAGGAAAATTGTGGCACTTGAACTTCAAGGGCCTGGTCTTCTAAAACAAGTTATTTTGTAAGCCCATATGTCAGATCTCCCTAGAAAGTCAAAAGGCTTCACTTACTATCAAGGCATCTGAAAAACACTCAACAAAAATCTCCTCTAATGATGCAAGCTACAGTTCATGAACTTTGAGTTGAAAAAGTAATACAGTACCATTACCCATTTTCAGATGCCAAACATTTCAGCTCAGAGATTGCAGGAAATATAGATTAACAAAGCCTCGTCACTTACTGCGAGAGGCACAGGAGGAGAAGACCCAGATCTGCCACCTTCAAGTAGTCAGCCTGCAAATGTGCAGAAGGTGCTGTGGTGAGGTGAATACTGCAGTATTAGGCAGAGTCATAACCAAATCTAACTTTAAAACCAGTTGGGTTCCCTGCATCAAAAAGCTGTAGATAATGAATGAAGTAAGTATCCGATACTGAATTTTGGCAGCTTCAGATAGGACTGTATCAGTTTCTACACATGCCAGTTCTACCAGCTCTCATTCAACAGGCATTTGGTGTTCAGACAATGAAGTTTGTGAAAGAAAGGACCTCAGAATAAAAGCATACTGTAACACATCCCCCGCATAGGTTCAGGCCACGCCATTATCATTTCCAGGCAGACCCTGATACCCTCAAGGTCCCTTGGGACAAAAGACTGAATAAGGCCATCACAGTAGAAACAATTATTTTAATAATTCTTCCTCTTCCTGATGTTGTTTCTTCCCCATTTTCCCCTCCCTGCTTCACCCCTTAAAACAAGGAGAACACCAGAAACTTGTGGGCATTTCCCAACTGGGGGCAGCCAGTCCAGTTCCAAGTTCAGTAAGCATAGAGCTTCCCCCACCACCAGCCCCACTTTCAGGAAACACCTCATTTCTGTTGGTACTTCTGCTGCCAATGGCACTGCGGGATGGAAGGAGAGGAGCTATCACCTAGCCACACCTTACAGCTGGATCCATACAGAGACACTAGGATTTACTAGGAGACAGGTGGTCAGCCCCAAATGATATATCAGGAGGCAAGAATTGCCTTCAGCTGGTTGAGTGCCAAACCTCCAGTGAAGGACTACAGCTATGGATCAACACCAGGTAAGGGAGATCAGACAAACATCTCTCTCTATTGACACATGGCATAGGGACAGGCATTCCTCAGGAAAGGGGGTGCAGACACACCCTGGACATGACCCACACAGACTTGTGAGGCCATAGTTTGTCTCTGCTCTCCACAGAGATGCCCAGCGCTTTGCCCCCCGACACTCTGAGAAATAGCAGAGCCAGCAAATACAAAAGCACTTTACACAAATACTTCAGGGTGTTAACACATGCTCTTAGATGCTACATGAGATAGCTTGCTTAGGATCAGTTGTATCAGTATTTATAGATCACTCACTGGGGCCCAATCAGCAAGACATGATACATTAATTACAACCCTTTCTGATGCTGTTGTGGTTTCACATTCGCCAAATTTTGTTTGCTAAATTGAGTGTCTTTACTGCTGTGAGATGGAATTAGGAGAGAAAAGGCAAAACAGGCCTAACTTAAGTTTGAACAGATAAGTTTTATTAACACACACCCTAAAAGAATGAAAAGAAAAAAAAAATGAAAAAAAAATCGAAACTTCAAAACCCTTCTTCTTCTCCCACCAACTCTTCACTTTCTTATAACCAACATGGAGAGACAAACTATGATTTTCAGTCAGTTTCACCATTTAAACATAATCTTTTATCACTTTGGGAGTGCAGTCTCTCTAGTGTCCCATGGAGACATTTGCCACCAAAAAAAAAAGGTCTGGTGGCTCCCAATGTCANCAGTTTTTCAAGGCCGAGCTGGGGGGAGAGCTGGAAGTCGGAGCTCCAAGCGTCCACACAATCAGGCATCATTAAAAATACTTATAAAATACCACCTGCCCACCCTCTAGGTCTCAACAGGGTGGGCCCAGCCTGAACTGGGGCTGCTCCCAGGGACTCCCGGGGACTGCTCCTGGACTCCCCTGGCACTGGCCGGCTCGGGGTTAAGCTGTAAAAGTTGGCTGGATGTTAAGCTGCATTCTGTCTTTCTGCTTTGCCAGCAATCGATGTGGGCAGGTGGGAAGAGCACGACCGGTCCCGGGCTGGCCCCCCGCAGCAGGGGCAGCAGGGCCGGCCGGGCCGCCAGGCCCGGGGGCCACACGGCGGAGCGGGACCGGCCCTGTTACCTGTTCAGCTGCCCAGACGGAAAAGGGAAGTTCCCTGGGAATTTCCGATATTTAACCCCTGGAAGTTCACGCAGACGTACTCTGTAACTTCCAGAAAACTCACTTCCTGCTCAAACCACAACAGATGCACAAGATGAACCAAGTCCAAATCCCATTTTACTTGACTGAACAGTTTACATATAAACAAACAAAATCCATAACCCTACAGGGTAGCTAAAACATTGGTGAAGCAGCCATTGACCTAGCTTAAGTGGAACCTAAAGGGATTCACAGACTCATTAAAATGCCTCCTGTTAACAGGCTCATTAAGGAAAAACTTGGGTAGAAACACTTCTACATCTTCACCCTATATTTAAGATATATAACACCATCTTCTATTCCATCAACACCCAAAGACAGTCACAAGAGTCTGACCCAACTGGATTAGTCTTGACGGTACCTACTGAAACCCATGTTTATAAACACACTGAAATGAAAGAAGCTGTCATGTCAGCATCTGTTGAAACTTTCTACAGGATAGTCAAGATTTTTTTACAGACACATCTACTAACATGCAGAAGAAAAGGGGTAGGCACAAGAGACATCCGCTGAACAGAGTGCTACTCCCTCCATCACTACAGCAATTACAGAGCCTTTTTGTTGCATTACTGAGTCAGCAGGAGCTCTGCCTGCCTGGGGAGGCCTCAGAGGCACGAAAGAGAAAGAACTAGACTAGTCAGTCCGAGGTGATGGGCTTTAAGGTAGCAACCACCTCCTTAAATTAAGGCACGCTGACTGCTCTCCTCAGAGTGCGCCTTTCCACACCTCTCCATGAAGTGCACACAAGCAGAAGCACTGAGCACACTCTCCCCTACCAAATGGCAACAAAGGCTCTGGGTACACCTGTCAGGGCAGAGAAACACACTTGAAATCAGGGAGGAGCACTTCATCTCAACAGCTGGCATCTCCGCAGGAGACATGCAGACGGCTGCCTTCCCACAGGAGCATCCAGTTTGGGCAGAGGCTAGTTAACACCAGACACACTGCCCCAGCTGCTCCCTCATATACAGAGGCAAGTTCTTCTCTCCCTCCCATTTCTACCCCACACTTCTTCCAGCAAAGCAACATGGAGGGGAGCATTTTTTGATGCCCATTTAGCAGACTGCTGGCTGGCCACAGTCAAGAGTAGTTTATTATGACTTAAAAATAAAATCGTGTCTTATTCTGAAAGATCCACCCACTACAATTTCAAATGCATAGGCCAGCTAGGCCTTATAGCTCCTAAAGGAATATATGTACTTTTCCCCATGTCTTGATCTGATACTATGCCAAAGATGACACATAGCATCCCTGGAACACGGCCAGCTTTTGGGCAAAAGAAAGGAGCCAGATGCTTTTCGACTTATTAAGCAATATGAATGAGTGTTTTAGCCAAGAGCACTAAAGCAAATTTCTTACAGAAACGGCACTGCATCCTCAAACGCCTGCGTAGGGCATAGGAGAGACTGGTTTGAAGGCTGTTATGCAAAAACTCTCCCCTCTCCCTTCCCCAGGGTAAGTTTCGAGGCACTTCCCTTCCGACATCCGTGACAGAGAGTCTGGATGGAACTGCTGCCGCTGGACGGGTGACCGGGCCGATCCCAGTGACAAGCTCTGCCCAACACCGGGCTCTGCCGGGGCTCCCCGACACGCGGGACTCTCAGCGCGTTCCCGGTGCTGCCCCTGCAGACAGGCGGGACCCCCGGAGCGCCGCCGTTCCGGAGCTGCGCGCCCGAGGCACCGACGCGAGCGGAGCTCCGCCGCAGTGCCCCGCTCCCCGCCCGGCGCCGAGACGGACCCGCTGCCCCTGAGCCGCCCCGCAGGCCGAGGCCGGGCTGCCGTCACACCCACCGCTGTGCCGAGCCGTGCCGTGCCGTGCCGTGCCGTGCCGTGTCCTTACGGCGCACCGAGCGCCGCCGCGCCGGCTGCTCCTTTCGAAAGCGCCAATGGGCGCTGGGGGCGGGGCCATGCCCGCCGNGGGACACCGCCCCCGGGCCGGGACACCGCCCCCGGGCCGGGACACCGCCCCCGGGCCGGGACACCGCCCCCGGGCCGGGACACCGCCCCGCTCCCGGGACACCGCCCCGCTCCCGGGACACCGCCCCCGGGCCGGGACACCGCCCGCCTGCACCCCCGGGCGCTGGGAGCTGAAGAGGCCCCCCGGCAGCCGCCCTTCTTGCCGGGAGCGCTCGGCACAGCGCTGCCCCCGCCGCCTGGGCTCGCGTCGTTGGGAGCGGACCCCAGCACGAAGAGTCCTCCCACCCTGCCTGCAGCTCCCGCGGCATCCGCAGCTCCACGCACTGCATCCAGACACGCTTACCTCTCCCAGAGGTGCTGCTGACGGTATTTTTGAGAGCGATTAAGCACCAGCAATTGAAGTCATAAAGCAAAATAACCTGTGACACACTTTCACAAAGTAAAGATATTCTATAATTTTTACTTCGAAATAGTAATAATGCAATTGAAGTTACATGTTATATAATGAAAAGAGTTTTTGTGTGTATGTGGTTTTTCTCGATTACATAATTTTTCATCTTGTGAAGAAATAACATCTTGCACGCCTTACATGAACGCATTTCAGAGTTGAACAGCAAATGACTATGACATTAACCATTTTGGCTGCTTTATTACTGTAGCTATTTGGAATATATTCTTTGGCAGAGGTAATGAAACCCAACCAAACAAAAAGAAAAACAACACTGTAATGAAAAATTATGAATGGAAACTTGCATTTCCCCATTTCTTTACAGAGGAACAGTAACTGCAATTAGCTTAATTGTGGCAGGAATTAATTGGGTTCCTCTGAAGAGCTGGTTAGAGCTCTTTCTGATCAGAGGGTATAAATACAGAAGAAGTTATACTCACCTGTGGCGGTCTGATAGCTATACAATATTCTGTGGTAATGAACAAAATAACTTTTATGAATCCATGGCTTGTTTCTACAAAAATGCAGTAAAGAAAATATAAAGCACTGTGGGCTATTTTTCTAGGAAAATAAGTGCTATGTGGTCCTTTAAAAAGACATTTCTAAAAAAAAAAATAAAAAAAAAAAAAATCCATCACTGCACATCCCAGATCTCACAGAGAAGAGGTGTGAATTTGTGATCATTCACTCTCCATGACATCAGCATCTCCGCATGATGATGGTTAAATGTCCGTAATTCTGTGAGACGACCCAGAAGACATGCAAAGTGTTGAGGGTTATCTGGGTGGTGAAGTTTGCAGACTTTTTGTAGAATATCCAGCAGTGGTTCTTGAAGCCTTTCCACCGAATCTCTGTCCTTTATGTATTGTCGATCTGATTATGGTTTTAAAGAAAAGAAGTGATTAGCAAATATATGCTCTGATACATTGCAATTATTTACACTGGTAAATTAATATAAATATATTCAAATATTTACACTGGCCACTGATGTTCATACCTACAAAGAATATTTATTTTCAAATTAATATGAAATAAAAATGTTTAATGCTGTATTTTTGCTTTAGGGCTTTCATGTAAGCTTCCCACTTCTAGCTAGGGAAAACTTATAACCTTCTCAAAACCCGAAGTCTTTTAACTCTGCAATATTTCACTGGAGTTCTGTCATCATCTCTCCATGTGGTTCTGCACCAGAGTATGTCTTGGAATGCATTGCAAAAACTGAGCAACCCCCTAAGTTCTTGGAGGTGTAATACTCCTGGAGAATTTAGCCAGTAGAGAAGAGTGTATAAGCAGGTCATCAGGGTGAAATTCAAACAACTTCATCCTCAGATTAAATATCTTTGTTAGAAAATACTTGTCTTTTTATTATGTTCATATGGAAACGTGTTTGGATACTTGGATTGGGAGGAAAAGAGATGGGATTTTTGGTGTAAAAAAATTTCCTGAGACACACTGACTCAAAGAGTGATGGAAATGCTTCACCTTCCCGTCTTTCATAAAACCTGATTTGGAAATCTTCCAATAAAGTCTGAAGACATTCATTGCCATACTCTATTCTAAGTTATAGGGTTTCCTGACTTCCCTCTAAAATATGTGACATGCCATGATGGTCACTGGTGATATGCATGTAGCCACATTTGGGGTTTTCTGAAGGAAGAAGCTTGTTTTGCTAAGCAGTGAAGAGATACTCATAATTTTTAAAAGCATATTATTTAAGCAGTTTCTTCCTTGTATTCAAAACCCAATGGTGTAGCAGGACATTTGGAGTTTGTATTTATGTGCCTGTTTTCTGGTTTAACAGCTGAATATACAGAATGAGCATGCACATTCACTTACTCAAAGTAGAATGTAAGTTTTTACAAATCTCACATCATGCTCCTCATGCTTTCTTTCTAGAACCACTAATATTTAATTCTGGATGAGAAGTTACCTGGAGACAGAATAACTATGGCTGTGAGCAGTGCATATTCTTCCTGTGTCATCTTCAGCTCTCCAATACTTTTATAAAAATTAAACATGGGAGTTATGAATTCATCTGAGATACCTGTGAGAGTGAAAAAATAGTTACAGTATGTCTTAATTATTGAAGCATTCTGGTTTATTGCTACACAGCAATTATTTCATATTTCGTATTGACTGTCTTGGTGGGAGAAATCTACTACAGAAATCATGATGTAAGTCAATTAGTTACAAAAATACAAGCACATCCTTGTTTTCCAGAGCAAGCTAGACACACACAAGCACTGGAAATTTCTTTTTGCATGGTTTCAAAGCCTTTCTTTCAAACAATTCATTTTACTCTGCAGGTTTGTCCATCTGGCTCTTCAGGACAAGTCTCATGTGTGGTTTCCTTGTTGTCTGCTGATAATCCTCTTTGCAAAGCAGACGCTGCGTTCCCTGTCTCTGCATTACTTATAGGAAACCTCTCAGGCTGTATGGTTTAATTCCAGCCCAACTCCACAGCTAACTGCCTTGAGCAGTTGCTTCAGTTGTCTCCATAAAGACACTTAATTACTCCTTTTATGTAGCCTGAAACTTTCATTAGGTCTGGGATTACCTGTAGTCCAAGATCAACTTGCTTGCAACTACTACTACCTTAAAGCACAAAATAATGTATTATAAAATACAGAGCAAAAAATATCTAAAATCCAGGCCTATTTAAGAATGGGATCATGTGATTCTCTCACCATCAGCAGAAGCCTTTGGGGTTTCCAAACTAAGGCATGCCAATGGGATTTCTTGCTGACTTTGTCATCAGGTCATAATGTTCTTAGTTAGCCTTAAATTACAGATCTACTCCGTCCTACTCTTTTGTGTAAAAGAGAAGTCCTGTGACATCAAAATTATTCCTTTTTTAAATGATTTGTGAGTCACTCAGAGCAGACACTAAACTATTCACAGTGGCTGCTTACAGCTCTGAAGCAGTGTAGACATCCAAACCAGTAGTTCTGCAGCAAGAGCCTTTTGGCCTTCCTTGGCTGAATGGATGGAAGTCTCCTTGGTTTCCACAGATGAAGTCCATTGGATCTCTTGTAGATTTAATCTTAATTTTGAGCTGTTCTAGGAGAAATCTTTATAACTTGCTTTGGTAACCACATGAAATAATGTGGGTTTGAGTGTTGTGTACAATATGAAGTTGAAGTCCAAGACTAGTGAGGTTTGGAGTGCCCGCAGTAGGCGAAATTCAAAGTGAAACTCAGTAGTTGGAACTCAAAGAAAGGAAACATGAAGTCACTTGACTCAACTATGAAACAGTCACATTTTGCTGTGACAGTGAATTTACTTCAAGCAGTGGAATAGTAATGTGTCCCAACAGTGAGAGAATGGTCTTGCAGGGTGTTACAGATGACCGAGAGTAATTCGTGTTTTTTATTTTATTCTGTAATATATTGTTAAAATAAGTTAAGTCTGGTTTAAAATTTAAAATGGAAAAAAACCTTGGAGATGACAAATCAGGCTACGCCACCCCTTCCCGTAACTGAAGAAGACCTGCTTTGCAACTAAATAGAAAAGGGAACACCCTGCAGCTGAATGGGAAGAGAGGCATTTTAGCAACTGAATGTAAAGCCATCCAGGATAATTACACAGCAAGAATTCCAGAGACACCTAACCCAAAAGGGATAGGTGTATCCTTTGTCCTTGATTCTGAGAAGCGGACATCAGCCACATTGATAACCAAAGTACATCTTTTAGCCACGATTCCAAGGAAATAAACCCAGCACACATGCTAATGAAGCACACCTGCAACTCATGATGCCAAGCGTCCATGCTTTCCTGGAACTCAGTTTACCAAAATAATAGAAGAACATGAATACGCGATGAAGCAACACAAATCGAGGAGATGAAGAATCTCATGTCGCCCTACCAAAGAAGCGTATAAAAATAGACCCTGAAACCACTCTGCATTTGTGAACCTAGGGGGACTCTGTGCAGTTGGTACTGAGTCCGTGGTTCACCCGATTCCGACCCCGGGCTCGGAGCTAACTTAGTTTGTGGCTCATTTAAATTTCTGATGTATCAATTGCTCAATATCAACACTCATTTATTGGCGTTTCATTTATAACAATTATGGTGACCCCAACGTGGTGCAATTTTGAGGTGTGTGGAACCCTTTTTTTGATTGGGGGGTGCCCCGCTGATTAAGTGGCCCAATGGAAATAGGAGACCGCGAAAATCCAATTGCAAAAACCGAACAAATTGAGATAAGAGCCACAATCGAAAGGCCTAGGTTGTGTGGGTATATAAGCTAGCTGGAGGGGCTCTCAAGGAACTCGAGAAGGCCCGATATGAAGTGGGGTCTTCAGAAGCCGTGGAAATTGCTTGTAAAAGTCAACGTGCATGGAGAGTCCACGTGGGAAAAAGGAACCATAAGTATCACATGGTTGAGCGGGTGACCAAATGGACATGAAAGAGACGTGATTTATCACGAAGCGAGTGTGGACCCCAAAGATCGCAGTTCTATCCTCCCACGAGGGAAACGGTTGCAGGAGAAGCGTGTGTTAGTAAAACTCA